>JAJPUD010005293.1:60967-153764 GCA_023553655.1 Myrmecobius fasciatus
TATATATATATATACACGCATCATCTTCCCTTATAGGAATGTAAATGGGTTAACCAAATTGAGTCCCTTATGATTATTCTTTAATTTACCTTTTTTATGCTTCTCTTGAGCCTTGTGTTTGAATGTTAGTTTTTCTATTCAGCTCTGGTTCATCAGGAATGCTTGGAGGTTTTTTAATTTCATTAAATACTCATTTTATCCCCTGAAGGATTATATTCCATTTTGTCAAATAGGTAATTATTGATTGTAATCCTAGCTCCTTTGCCTTCTGGGATATTCTAATCACTCTATTCCTTTAATATGTTAGCTGCTAAATTTTGTATGGTACTGATTATAGCTCCATATGATTTGAATAGTTTCTTTCTAGCTGCTTAGTGTTTTCTCATTGACCTGAAATCCCTGCAATATGGCTGTGATATTCCTGGAAGTTTTCATTTTGGGATCTCTTTTAGAAGATGATCAGTGGAACCATTCAAATTCCTATTTTACCTTCTATACCTAAGATATCAGGTCAAATGGCTCTCTTCAACAATGAAATGTTTCAAACCACCTCCAGTTGTTCACTGAAGAAAGCCATATACACCCAGAGAGAGGGATGTGAAATGTGGACCACAACATAACATTCTCATACTCCTTGATTGATGTTTGCTTACATTGTGTTTCCTTTATCTGATATATCGTTTGTGTAGATAAGATTTTTCTTGCACAACAATGATAAGTTTGGAAATATGTATACATATATTCGATTTGCCAATATTTTAACATAATTAACATGTAATGGATATCCTGCCATCTAGGGGAGGGGTGGGGAGTTGGGGGGAAAATTTGTAACAGAAAGCTATGTAAGGGTTATTGTTGAAGAATTACCCATACATATGTTATGCAAATAAAAAAAGATATCAGATCAAGTTTGTATATAATTTTTTAAAGTGTGATGTCTAGGCTTTTAAAAAAATCATTACTTTCACTTTCTAGCTGTGTGACCCTGAGCAAATCACTTAACCCCAATTGCCTCAGTCCCCCCACCAAAAAAAAAAATCATTACTTTTAGGTTAAAAAAAACACATACACATATATTCTCTCTCATTACATATAAAGTAAATTTAACATTCTTTTAAAAGAAAATTTAGTTGCAAATTTTCTGCTTCCCTTCACTTTCCTCCTTCCTGAATTGGTAAGGAATGATTGCATCAGTTCACTATTCCACCATTAGTGCATTTAATGTACCAGTTTTCCCACATTCCTTCTACCATTTATCTTTTTCCTTTTCTGTCATCTTAGCCAATCTGATAGGTATGAGGTGGTACCTTGAAGTTGTTTTCATTTAGTGATTTGGAGTATTTTTTCTTATGACTATAGTTAACTTTGATTTCAACTGAAAACTGCCTGTTCATATCCCCATTTATCAGTTGGGGAATGACTTGTATTTTTATAAATTTAACTCAGTTTTCTATGTTTTTGAGAAATGAAATCTTTATCAGAGACACTGTAAAAATTATTTCCCAGCTTTTTTTTATCCCAGTGGTTTGCTTTTGATGACCACCTCCCTCAAACAGTCCTCCCCCCTTTAAGTCCCTTCCCCTTTTTTTATACCTTTTCCCCTGATTCTTCTAATTTCCCTTTCTTTTCCCCCTTTCCCCTCCCACTTCCCTATAAGTTGGGATGTTTCTCTGTGTAACCAAATATGTCTGATATTCTCTCTCTCTCTCTCTCTCTCTCTTTTTAAATTAAAGCTTTTTATTTGTATAACATATGTATGGGTAGTTCCCCAGCATTGATCTTTACCAAGCTTTCCATTACAAATTTTACCTCCAGTCTCCTCCCCTCCCCTAGATGGCAGGAAGTTCACTACATGTTAATAATGTTAAAATACTTGACAAGTTATGCAAGAAAAATCCTATCTACAAGAAAAAAAAGAAAATCAGAGAAAGGCAACACAATGCAAACAAATATCAACAGAGATCATGAAAATATTATGTTGTGGTCCATATTTCATATCCCTCTCTCTGGGTATATATGGTTTTCTTCAGTGAACAATTGGAATTGGTTTGAGACAATTCTTTGTTGCAGAGAGCCATGTCCATCAGAATTGATCATCATGTAATATTGTTGTTGCTGTGTATGATGATCTCCTGGTTCTGCTCGTTTCACTCAGCATCAGTTCATGCAAGTCTCTCCAGGCCTCTCTAAAATCGTCCTGCTGGTCGTTTTTTACAGAGCAATAATATTCCATAACATTCATATACCATAATTTATTCAGCCACTCTCCAATTGATGGGCTGATATTCTCTCTTAGAGCCAAATTTGATGAGAGTAAGATTCACACAATGTTCATCCCCCTCCCTTCTTTCCCTCAATTATAATAGGTTTTCTTTGCCTCTTCATTAGATGTAATTTCTCTTATTTTACCTTCTTTTCCCTCTTTTTTCCAGTATGATCCCCTTTCCACCTCTAGTTTCTTTTTCATATTATCAAAATAAAATCAAATTATACCCACATTCTCTAAGTATACCCATAAGAGAAAAATAATTTCTCAAGAGTTCTTTCCTTTTTACCTTTTTATGCTTCTCTTGAGTTCTGTCTTTGGAAGTCAAATTTTTTGTTCAGTTTTGGTCTTTTCATTAGAAATAGGTGGAATTCACCTATATCATTAAATGTCCATCTGAAAGATAATGCTCATTTTAGCTGGATAGCTTATTTTTGGTTGGACTTTACTGGTAATATATAGATAATTTATGTATGTGGGCTTATTTTATATCTTGCACCTTTTTGTTGATTATTTCAACTTTTTTTGGTTAATTCTTTAGGATTCTCTAAATAGACCATCCTGTTGCAAAGAGTGATAATATTGTTTCCTTACTGCCTATTTAAATTCCTTCTATTCTTATAGCTAACATTTTTAGTATAATATTGATTAATAGTGCTGGTACTGGGCATCCTTGCTTCACCCCTGATCTTTTAGGAAGGATTTTTGCTTATTTCCATAATAGGTAATTCTTGCTGAAAGTTTTAGATACTATTTGTCATTTTAGGATCTCTTTTGGAGATTCAGTGGATTCTTTAAATTTCTGTTTTGCCCTTTGGTTCTAGGATATCAGGACAGTTTTCTTGATAATATCTTGAGGTATGATGTCCAGGCTCTTTTTTTCATTGTGGCTTCTAGGTGGTTCAATAATTCTTATTTATCTCTTTACAATCTATTTTTTCAGGTCCATTTTTCCAATATGATATTTTACATTTTCTCTTATTTTTTCATATTTAAAATTTTAATTCAAAGATTCTTGATGTCTTACGCAGTCATTAGTTTCCATTTGTCCAATTCTGATTTTTAAGGAATTATCTTCATTTAGCTTTTGTACCTTCTTTTCCATTTAGCCAATTCTACTTTTTGAGTGGTAGTTTTTGTATCTCTTTTTACATTTTGCCAGTTTTTTCTTTTAAGGATGTTTTCATTAGTGAATTTTTGTGCATGTTTTTTCAATTTTTGTGCTTTTTGACCTTTTTGACTTTTTTTTCATGATTCTCTTATATAAGTCATATTTCTTTTTCCAGTTTTCCTCCTATATTTCTTATTTAATTTTTAAAATAATTTTTGAGCTCTTCTAAGAGTTCTTTTTGGGCAAGAAACAGATTGACAATTTTCTTCAAGGCTTTGCATATGGGCATTTTGATATTGTAATCCTCTTTTGAGTTTGTTTTGCTCTTCCTTCTTACCATAGTAACTTTTTATAGTTGTGTTTTTTTTTTCCCCCTTGGTTCATTTTTTCAACTTATTTCATGATTTTAAAGTTAAGTTCTGCTCCTGAAATTAGGGGGGGGAAACACTTTTCCAAGCTTCATGTTCCAGATACCACGTCCTGGTCCCTGGCCTGGGATCTCTGGTCCTGGAGGTTTACTTGGTGTGTCAAGGATGCTGGCCCTGGCTGCTTGCTTGCTGTACAGGGACTTGGAGGCCTCACAAATGACCCGTTGTGTCACTGAGCTGCCATGTCAGGACCAGGGCCTTCTTCCCATAGTAGCTTGCTTGGACACTATCAGCACTGGGCTGTGCTCTTCTTTTACCTGATTGAGTCAGACCTTACTTGTAGTCCTGTAGTTTGGGAATGGAAAATTATTTCTCTTTATCCTTTTATGGGTTCTGACAATTCAGTGTATTTTTAGTTGTTTGATTTAGAATTTGAGTAAGCTTAGACAAGTTTCTACCTTTTCTCTGTCATCTTGGCCAACTTCAATAATTCTTTTATTATATTTCATCAGTCGATTTTCTAGGTCAGTTATTTTTCTGATATTTCATATTTTCTTCTTTTTTTTTTTTTTTTTGCTGAGGCAATTGGGATTAAGTGACTTGCCTAGGATCACACAGCTAGGAAGTGTTAAGTATCTGAGACCAGATTTGAACTCAGGCCCTCCTTACTTCAGGGCTGATACTCTATCCACTGAGCACCAACTCGCTGCCCCTTTTTTCCCCATTCTTTTGATTGCTTTATGGTTTCTTGAAGTGGCATGAAGTAATTAACTTCTACTTGCCTAATTATAATTTTAAGGAATTGTTTTCTTTAGTGAACTTTTGTACCTTTTCCCCCATTTGACCAGTTCTGCTTTGTAAACTTTTTCTAAAGTGCCTCTTTTATTGTTAGATTGATTCTGTTTTTTAAGTTGTTAATTTTCTTCAGATTCTGTATGTATGTGTTTGTGTACATATGTGCATGCCTCTTTTACCAAGCTGTTAATTTACCAAACTGTTAATTATTTTCATAATTTTCTTGTATCACTCTCATTTCTTTTCCCAATTCTTCTATGTATATTGGATAGCCTTGAGTCCAATTAACATTTTTCTTTGAGGTTTTGCTTATAGCTGTTTTCACATTATTATCTTTTTCTGGGCTTATGTCCTGTTTTTCTCCCACTGTAGTAGATTTTTATGGTCAAGTTCTTTTTTTTTTGTTTTGTTTTTTGTTCATTTCTCCAGTCTGTTTCTTGACTTTAAACTTTGAAATTGGTCTCTGCTTCCAGAGGCACTGTTCATAACTTAAGGAATTTTTTTGTTTTGATGTTTACAGAGCTTCTGGTGATATTCAAGTTTTTGGTGCTTCTTAAGGTGGTGTGCTGCCAGGAGAGGTATGGTCACTGCTCTCTTGTTTCCCTACAACTTTGGTATTATTGTATCTCTTGGCCTCCCCTGCTTCCTTTTGACCAATTACAGATTCTTCTCTTTACCCTGGAACTGGGACTGAAACTACTTATGGACAATAGAATTGCCAATCAGTGCCAGATGCATCTGTTACCAACAAAGGATCCTATGTAAATTTTTTTCTATTTTACCTACCCCTTTATCATCTATGAATTGAGTGCTCCTGAAACTGTTCTGTTCTGTTAATAAATATTCTGTTTATAAATGTTCTGTTAAATAAATATAAATAAAAATAAAAAATAGTTACTTTTTTGTGACTTAAAACAATAGATTATATAGAAGTTGTGAGTGGAATAAGTATAGGATGAAATAAGGGTGGAAAGGCAAATTGAAACCAGATATTTGAGTGCTCTGAATTCCAGAATAAGGTATTCATATAAGGCTAGGAAGTTTGCATTAAATGGGAAAATAAAGTTTTGTGACTATGGAGAGAATTGTTAGCACAATTATTTTGGAACACTAAATGAAGGATGGATTGTAAAGAAGAGAAATAAAAGATGGGAGCCATGAGTAGAAGGTTGTTACAATAATCCAGGTGAGCGGTAATGAAAGCCAGAACAAAGATAAAGTAAGGGCTTTATCTAGGTGTTTGTGCCTTAAAGGAATATGTAATTTAGTAGATTAGAGATGGAAGCCCATATTAGTGGAAATTAATGATAAATAAAATTTTCAAAACTGTCATGAAGAGAGAGATTTATTTTCAAAGCCAAAAATGTTTGGTGTTTTTTTGAGTAGGTTTTAAAAAGTTTTTTTTTTCAGCTGTAAAATCTGTATAAATATTAAAACACAAATAAAGACACATCATTGGAAGAAGGAAGGAAATACTCATTTTTATTAAATTTTTTCTTAATCAAAGAAGTAAAAATGTGATTGATTACTGAGATTATTAAAATTGCTGAACATTGTAATCAAAAGGCATAGCCAGTAATTTCTTAAGACTTTTGTCCCCATCATAGTAAAACATTTTGATTTTTTAAAAATCTTTCATATCTCTGGTTCCTATTTTTTATTTTGTAATTTTGTAGCTAGTACATGGAAAAACTTAAACTTCCTTGATGTTTTGAATAAAAATTGGGTTAAATCCTTGGAATTTAGAATTGGTGGAAATTTTGATCTTTTCCCAAGAGCTTATTTGTGAAGCCCAGGGACTGAACTTTTGATTTCATTGGTACAGGAAACTCCTGAATGAGAAAATGCATATCCCTGCCTTCTCGGCAACTATAGTTTGAGGCAATTGAAGTTAAGTGACTTGCCCAGGGCCACACAGATAGGGAATGTTATGTCTGAGTTCAGATTTGAACTCAGGTCCTCCTGAATTGAGGGCTGGTACTCAATCCAGCTGCCCCTGCAACTAAAGTCTTAAAGAGTTGCTTATAACATAGAGGTTAAGTAACTTGTCCAGGGTCATGGGTTAAGAGGCTTGAACCTAGTTAGGTCTTAACTCTGATATAGGTTATTTATTATGTCATGCTACTTCTTGGAGCCTGTAGAGAAGATCTCTACTCTTGTTTCATATTTTTCCACTACTGGAATGTAAACAAGAAATTGTTTTTATTACTATATTCTACCCAAGTTATTGTTATCATTATTTAGCTGTTGGGATTGTTACTCTTGCTTTTCTAGTTGTTGAAAAGAAAGTTCTTGCCACCAAAGTCCTTAGCATTGCCAAATGAATTCAACATCTAGAAATCTGAATAATTTTTTCAGTGGGATAATTTTTCTTCATTAAAGAAATTTGCTTTGCTGCTGTACCCTGAGGACAATGAGATATTTCCATCTGACTTGCATTAGAAATCTCTCTCTATATATTGTCTCCCTTAACAAAATGTGAGCTCCTTGAGAACAAGGAATGGTCTTTTCTGTTTGTATCCTCAGTGCTTAGAACAGAACTTTGTATATAGTAAGCCCTTAATAAATTATTTTGTTCATTTATCCTTACCCCATAGAGTGTTTAGAGTCAGAGGACTTCAGCATGAATTTCAAATTTGCCATTTAATAAGTAAGTCATTAACTCTATCTGGACTTCAATTTTCTCATCTTTAAAATGGGAGGATAGGATGAGATAACTCTTAAGGTTCCTTCCTGTTCAACTATGATCTATGATCTATGGTAATCAATATTTTTGGAGTGAGTGGCTTAATACAGTCTAGCAAGTACTGATTATTAAGACAGAAAAGCAAATGCTCAAGCAGCATTTTGAAAAACAATTTTAATTATTTTGATATTTATTATTAACCTGATCAAATTAGCTTGTTCCCATTGTACCCTAAAATACAATAAACTTAAGAAAAACAATCCTATCAGTATACCCAAAAGGTGGCTTAGTGACCCTTATTAGTGAAGACTGTAATTTTTTCCTCTGTACATAGTACACTTAACACCGAATCAGCTAGATCTATCAGTTTACTCATAAATAGAGCAATATTTTGAATTAGCAGTTGTGGAATAAGTGCCTACTCCCTCTACTTTTTCCCCTTGCCTAGGAATTATGACTAAATACTTGGTTTCAAATCCTGCTTTACTTAATACTTTTATAATATTTCACAATTTTTAGTTGGGAAATGTTTTTAGATATGTTTTTGAAAATTACCCCTACCATTTGCTCTCATTGAAGTAACAGTTAAACAGGGCTTAAATATGGAGAATTTATAAAGAAAGTAGTTATAGGTGGCACAATAATAAGAGAGGGTAGGGAAAATGAGCTTTTGAAGAAAATAATAAGCTGCTAGAAGAATCGTGATTAAAAGGAATTTGAACAATAGTTTATAATTCCAAATTACATAAAGTCAAAGTCTTGGTTAAAATCCCTATTCTAAATGTAAAGATGTATTATGAACAGTTTGAGTGTTTTTTCTTAGTAATATTAATTTCTTACTTTGAAAACTCTTTTCTACAGGAACTTGAAAATATTAATTACATTGAGAGGAAATGATAGAAAGTTAAAAGGTTAGCAGTTTCTCCTATAGCATTTGTTAGTGATTTGAGAATATGCTTTCTTCTGCCAATTTTAATTTTTAATTTTTAAATTTAATCCCCAGAAGGGTGCTACAACCACAGTGTAATCTTGCTCTTAAAAATTCACATTTTTGAACTCTTATTTTTAATATATTTTTGTGCTTTTAAAATTGACATCAAAATGTAGTACAGAAAAAAATATTAAAGTTGTAAGGGAGAAAGAAGTTATATTGTTCCATACATATAAATGTTGAAAATACAATATTGGGAAATTATCCTAGAATCATTTTTTTTCAGCAAAATTAATGATTATGGCTTATGGGATTACAGTGAGGTTTTATTTCACTAGGCATACTCTGGAAGATAAAAGTACAATGTATGAATTAAGAAAATACATTTAGGAGTTAACATGAATACAAGACTACACATATGCTCTGTAATAAGTAAAAGGACAAGGTCCTGCATGATTTCTAATGCTTGATAGCCACAGTTTGTTGTGTATGTTCAAGGAGCTGAACAGAAAATGAGTAAACTTTGATTGTTCTCAGTGCCTGAAGGTGCTGGATGCCCTGAAGTAGGAAAGGAATTTATAGCAGAGGCTCACCACGAAGTACCAGATATTCTGAGCCATCTGAGATCTTGCAATGAAAAAGCGCCAGAAGATGAGGAAAAGGACTGTGTTAAAGAAGTAGTGAATGTTTCTCAGCCTGAGGAATAGAAAGACATGTGTGATTTTAAAAAGAAAAGAAACTAAACTTAACAGCATCTACAAGAGTACATAGGATTACATTTCAAAGAATGTGTCCCAGAGACATAGGATTAGGAATTTTTAAATAAAAATTGTAATAAAAGCAAATTAATCTCTTTCAAATGCACAGCATGCTGGAATTAGTTTATTTACATATGATAGGATCAATGTGTCTGGTTAGTAAAATGAAATTAACATGCTATCAAGTGGTTATATTCAGGAATTGGCACCTCTGACAGTTATGAACAAGATTTTTTTTTTTTTGTAAACAGGTGGGGCTCTAGCTAATTATCAGAGAACCAACACTGGACTTTTATCTTTAGTTTAGGAATATCTTCTTATTTAATGTATTCTAAATGGTAATAATTAGCTCTGTCTAGTCCAGTACAGCAGAACTAAGTTAAGTCTTGGTATTCTGTTCACTCTATGACAGTGTTATGAACTTTTGAAAGAACCAAAAAGATGACTTGTGACATTTTAAACAGAGTAAAAAAAGTGTGCTTTTCCTACAGTATTTCCAAGGGGAAAGAATACTAATAGGAATATCAGTACTAAAGTACAAGTAATTAGAGAATTCTATCATCTAGAGGTTTCTAAATTTTCTGAACTATTCTACATTGTTAACACCAGTATTGACTGAGTCTTCAAATCAGCAGTAGGCTAGTTAGGAATGGCTTTGATTGGTTGTTAAACATGTGCTGGTTGTCTTGATGCTAACTGATTCTCATTCAGTTACAGGAATGTTCAAAGAAGCTTCCTCTTTTGCTCTTACTCTATTAGTTGAAAAAAGTACTATGTTCCCAGTCAGAAAATGTGAAGTTGCTTTGTGAACACTTGAGCATCTGTGAGCAAGCACTGAACACTGTTTATGTGTCACTGTTTCCCTCATTACTTAGATAACAATGGAGGAAGAGACATTTTAAGCTGTGGCTTAGTTGTTCCTAAATATCTGTCCCTTGTTATAGTCCTGTTGAATTTTATCCTTAGCACAGAACTGTAGCAATACACTTGTGGAAAATGTCCTCTCTGCAGGCCACTTTAACAGAATTTGGAATAAGCTGTCAATTCCATTGGTAAAATTGTTAGAAACTCATTGTGTTGGAGATGCAAAGGCAAAAATAAAACCACTCCCTTCCCTCTACTGAAATTTGTTAGAAACAACTTTCCTTTATAAAGGCTTTATTGCTCCTTTTCAAAAAGCAAAACTTTGCGTAACTGCTAGATATACTCTTGGAAGCTTCTTAATGTCTAAGCAATAAAATCCAGACTAGGCCCCAGCATTCAAGGCCCTTCACAATCTGACTGCAACCTACTTTTCTTTATAACTATATTTTCCACTTTTCTTCAATTCTATTCCTTGCTCCTGCCAGCCTAATTTGATCACAAAAGCAAGCTTTGCATAGCATTATGACCATGCCTTTGCTCCTTTTGCTTTCTCAGCCATAAATACACAGGCTTTCCCCCCAAATATTCAAATCCTGTTCTATATTTTTTTCTTATATGATTTTCATTATATTTGTTGCATTGCATATATATTTCTTATTATATGATTATTTTCTTCCTGTTTTGAAGTCTTTAATACTTATTGACTAAATCTCTCATTTTAAATTTTTTCAGGTACTACTTTATTGTTTACCAAATTGTTCATGTGTCTATTTTGTTTCTTTGTTTCTATAAGTTTTGTGGGGCAATAAGTTTTCAGTCCATTATAAGAACTCAACTATTGTTAGTTGACTATTAACACTTACATTCTTAAATGTCTCTTTGCTGCAGGAATCCCAGCCATATCTTCTTTTAGTAGGTATTTCTTAATTCCCAAGCAATAGTTTTCAGTGTACTCCAACCAATTCAAGTGGCGCACATCAAAGTTGAATAACTGAAAGGAAATAATAGTGGTTTAATTGCTTATATTGAACAGTTGGGGCAGTAATGTAACAATGCAGAGCTGAAAAACTTTTATGCATAAAGAGATTGCCAAATTTTGTAGAGTGAAAAGTTTTTTTTTCCTTGCATGAGGAAAGAGTAAAGGTAATGGTGAAAGGCTGTAATTCAAAAGGAGATGAGGAAATGGATGGGTTTACATTAAAAAAATTGTTTATATAAACACTTTCTGTGTAAGAAAATGTTAAAATGTTAAAGGCTAAAGAGGTAAACAAGAAAAGTTATAAAATTAAATGAAATAGTTTTTGTAAGGAAGAAAATTCCTAATAATTAAGAACTCATTAAAAAAAAGTAGAACTGATTTCCTTTCAACAAAGAATATATCTCTTTTGAGATATATTGGGGAGAGCTGAATGACTACTTGTCAGGTATGTTAGAGTGAGATTTCCTTTTGGTTATAAATTGAACTAGATGGCTTCTAACTCTTAATTATGCAATTTTGTTACAGCCATCTTTAAGTATTTGAAGGGCTTCCAAGACCATTCCAAAGGACTCATAATGGAAAATGCTATCCACATCCAGAGAAGGAACTAATAAGAATCTGAATGCAGATTGAAGCATATGATTTTCACTTTATTTTTATCATGGCTTTTTTGCTTTGTCCTGATTCTTCTTTTACAATTTAATACGGAAATATGTTTTACATGATTGCACATATGTCATTTTTATCAAATTGGGAGCAGGTGGCAAGAGTGGAGGGAGATGATTTGAAACTCTTAAATTTAAAAAAAAAATGAATGTTAAGGTTTCTGGGAGCCAAGATGGTGGAATCAGCAGTGAATCACTGGAACACTCCCACGTTCAACCATAAAATAGCCCAAGCCAAGTCCTGGAGCAGAAGCCAAGTAGGGTGAAACTATTTTCACCCTAGGAAACTTGAAGGATCTGCAAAGGAGGTCCTTTTTACTTGGTTAAAGGGTGCAGGGGAGGGAGGCTGCAGTCCAAGACAGAAAGCTCTTCAGTGAGCCAGCAGCAAGCCCCATCCCAGAAAATCAGCAGGAGATCCTGAGCCCCAGGGTGGTGGAACTTCAGTGCCAGGAACACCTCACTTACTTTGGCAAAACTACTGATTCCAGTAGGGAAAAAATAGAATCTGACCATAGGGAACTATTATTGTGACAAGGAAGATTGAGACACAAACAAAACAAAGAAGAGGATAACAAAATTCCAAAGAAAAAATGAGAAGTGGTCTCAAGCCCAGAAAGAACTTATAGCTTAAAAATTATGTTAAAAGATGTAGAAGAAAGATTGGGGGAAAATGAGAGTGATGCAAGAGAATTATAAAAAAAAAAAAAGAAAGAATGCTCCTTAAAAGTCAAACTCTACCTAAAGTCTATATTTTTTATAGTTTTAGATATGACATGGTTTCATGTCATGCTACTTTTCTTATTATTTTTGTATAAGTTTCAGTTTGTCAATATACCACTTTCAATATCCTTCTTAAAATATGATATCCAGAACTGAACACAGTACTTGAGTGTTGTTTATACAGCAGAGAGTTCAGTAATACTATATATATTCTATATAATATTAATCGAGCCTAAGAACACAATAGCTTTGAGGGCTACCATATCACACTATTGACTCATCAAACTTACTGTCAGCTAAAACTGATTATTTTTCCATTAATGATTCCTTAACCAGATCTCTTCCACATAGTTATTTGTCCAGTTCACTTCTCAAGTAGCCTGTAAAAATTTTTTTAATACTGTTTATTTGCTTTGCAAAACCTTTCTACACTCATCTACCTATTCTGGTCAATTCATCATGATTTCTAAATTATCAATGTCCTAGTTAGTGAAGTATTAAATTCAATACAATACTTACTTTCTGGTCCTCATTACTCAGCTGAGACATTAACATTTCTGTATTGCATGTACTCCATTCCCAACTGCGATTGATGAAATAGTCCAACATGGAAATGGTTTTCAACATGCGATTCATCAGTTTTGCCATTCTGAAGCACAGAACAAACAGAAATAAATCTAAAATGTACTTTATATAGTTGTTTATCTGTCAACATTTCTGTGAAATATTTCTGCTTGGTAACCCACACTGTGAAAAACAAGTTATTTTTAAGAAAACACTAAAATTACCTATTACTATTCTTAATAATCTCTAGGAATTTATGTAAATGCTCTTATGTTTATTTCACCAATGGGCATAATTACTCATATTGTAGAAGTCACAACTTTATTTAATATTCATGGAGCCTAAGTATACCAGCTTTTGTAATATGGCCTTAAAATAGGTCTTTTTCTATCCCTTAACAATTAGACCATCTTCGTTGCATTAATTACATGTGAAATAATAAGCAAATGAGGCACGGGTATTTTCATTTGGCTATTATGAGAATTCAAAATAACATTTTTTTTCAGGGCAATTATTCTCTGTTAGCTGAAGGAATTGGAATGAATCTTTAAATGCTAGTTCTTTTTTTTTAATTTTAATTTTATTTATTTATTTATTTTTAAATTTTATTTGTATAACATATGTGTGGGTAATTCTTCAACATTAACCTTTACATAGCTTTCTGTTACAAATTTTTCCCCCCAAATCCCCACCCCTCCCCTAGATGGCAGGATATCCACTACATGTTAATTATGTTAAAATACTTGGCAAATCGAATATATGTATACATATTTCCAAACTTATCCTTGTTGTGTAAATGCTAGTTATAATCTCAATTTTCACATAGCCCCATTTCTTTTTTTGCTTTTCATTTCTTTCAGTAGAAGACCCCATCATAAAAATAGTACTTACCTCTTTACCTTTACTAAATACACATAAGCACACACACACAAACACACACCACTCTGAATTACCAAGGCAAAAAATCTCATCTCTCCTTATAACACTGCATAATGCTATACGTTAAAAAAGTGAATTGTTGTTCACCCTTTGTTCAAAGAACCAATGACATCAGGCGTGTGATATCTTGATTTGAACTTTTGTATATCCACATCCAGAGAAAGAACTATGGAGTCTGAATGGAGATTTATTTTTTAGTACATCTATTTTACTATTTTCACTTTTTTTTTGTTTTTTTCTCTCTTGATTTCCCCCTTTTGTTCTGATTCTTTTTTCACATCATAACTACTATGGAAATATGTTTAATATACATGTTATAACCCATATCAGATCGCTTGCTATCTTGAGGAGGGGAAGGAGAGAAAGAGAAGTAGAATAAAAATGGAAATCAAAATGTTATAAAAGTAAATGTTGAAAACTTAAAAAAAATAAAACCACATCTAAGCATCAAATTTTGTACTCTTCTAAACCAGTTGTATGCATATAATACATAACCTATAACCTTATAGTTACAGCCTAACCCTAACCCTAACCCTTCACAGCCTATGAGACAGGTAGGGCAGATGGCATAATCCCCAGTAGAAATGAGAAGACTGAAACTGAAAATGTTAGAATGACTTCCTTATGTCATTCCAAAATGATTTTGTGTTTCACAGCCTACTAGTAGTCAAACCAAAGTCCACTAGCTCCAAATTTAGTACTCTTTTTCATCAAATCATATTATCTGATTTCTTTACTCATATATGAAGGGTGCTTACATTTTGAATGTGTTGTCAATTCATTCAGCATGAGTTACTTTCCAATTCTACCAATCAGTGACATTTTTCAGATTAGTTTATCTTCTCACCTGGGCTTTCTTCCTGTTAGGCGAAGATAAAAGTCATACATCACTGCTGGAGCCATGTGACTAACAGTATTCCAAAGGTAAGTTGAGAAGTTGTTGGTTGTGAAGTCAGCATTTGGCCTTCTAAATGCTTTCTCAAGGGGAGCTTTTTCAAAAGTGGCTAAGACATGAAACCCTGGAAAACAGGTATTTGATAAGTTCTATTATGGTAATATAATACCAAATTTGTTGGAATACATGAAGCATCACATAAGTGAAAGAAAATAATATTTATTGCACTTTTAAATGATGAGGTTCCCCTTTCAGAAAACAGTAAGAATTTTTTCCTAGTAAATAGCAAAAAATTCATATCCAAAATGTGCAGATCTCAACCTCCCAATCCTTTTTTTAAAGACAAAATTGGGTCATTCTCACTACAGGTTACAGAGAGAAATTTAATTTGTATACTGACTTTAAAGAGAAAGCATTCTTTTTTCCTAGATCAACTTGTCATTGTTACTAAGCACAAAGTCAAATGGCACCTACAAATACATAAGCATTCTTTTTAAATGTTTAGAATGTAATCCCTTCTGATAATTTTAACTCTAAAACATATTTTTGGGGAAAGTGTTATTAAGTTGTTCAGATCAACACAATTTGAACTGTCTTATCAATTCCTGATAGCCCAATGATTCTAATCTATTACTAAAGTCCCAATGACAGAATTTTAGGTTACTATTCAGTTAGTTAGGTACTAATCATTAAGAACCCACTGCATGTCATTTATATTAAGCACTTGGAATAGAAAAAAGGGCAAAAGAGAGTCACTATCCCTAAATGACTTCACAGTCTAATGAAACAGAGACTACATGCAAACAATATGTAGAAATAAACTGAATGAATGAATAGAAAACAATTGACAGAAGAAAGACACTAGAATTAAGGAAAAGACTTCTTGTTGAAAGTGGGATATTAGTTGAGATTTGAAGGAACCCACAAGACATGAGGAGGGAAGCATCATGGCTAGATAAAATGTTCAGAGTTGGGAAATGGAATGTCTTGTTTGGACAGCAGCCAGGAGGCCAATATCACTGTTTCAAAGAATTGGACCATTTTCCAATTAAAGGGTACCCATTTGGTTTCCAGTTCTTTGCTACCATAAAAAGAGAAGCTTTAAAAAGTTTGTACATATGGATCCAAGTTATGTACAGATTACCAAATGAATTGAACACATCTCGACACTGGACATTCACTACACCAATGAAATTAGAGTCTAGATTTCCTCCCTATCCATCCATCCCTACCCCCAATCATCTTCTAACATGTTAAAGTATGCTGTATCATTTGCAGATTTGATAAGCAAAGTCATTTGCTTCACTGATTAAAAAATATTAAATAGTATAGAGTCAAACATAAAACCTCTGCATATTCCATCAGAAAATTTCCAATTTGACTAACCTAAATCAAGGCAGACTAACAAGCATTTATTAAACACTATAGACCATATACTTGTGCTAAGTGACATTCAAAACATGTATGTACATGTACATGTCCAAAATAAAATGGAAATAATCTCAGAGAGAAGGTATTAAGGGATTGGGAAAGATTTCTTGTAGAAATTTTTATTTTAACTGAGACTTGAAAGAAATCAGAGAAGTTAGGAGATAGGGTAAACAGGAAAGAATGAAAATGCATTGTATTAAGTACAAGAAACACTGAGGAGGACAGTATCACTGAGTCACAGAATAAATGAAAAGGAGAATAAGGTATAAGAAGACTGCAAAGATAGGAAGGAGCTAACTTATAAAGGATTTACAAACCAAACACACTAAAGGAAGACCACTTTGATAGCTGAGTAGTAGAGTGAACTTGAGTGGAGAGAGACAAGGCAGAGAGGCCAATCAGAATACACTGCAGCAGTTCAGGTGAGCAGTGATAAAGCCCTGCAATGGAGTGATGGAGTGTCAAAGAAGAGAAGGGGATATACATGAGAGCCAATAGGAAGGTATAATCAACAGAACTTGGTAATTTGTTAGATATGGAAATATGGAAGGGTGAAAAAGTAAGAAGTCAAAGATGAGTCTGGGTGATTGGGGCAATAAGTGGGAAGTTATAGAGTAGGATTTGGAAAAGAAAGACATTGAGTTGTTTTGGTTTTGTTGAGTGTAACATCTTCTGGGCATTGAGTTTAAGATGTTTAACAGGCAAAAGGAGGTGTAAGACTAGAATTAAGCAAATTTAGGGCTGCAATGTGACAACTTTTTTCAGTCCAGTTATTCAGTCAGTTCTAAATGCATTTGACTATTATTGCCTAGTTCATATCTTATCTATTTTCTGTGCCTTATTCTGTTAAATTAGATATTTTTATATATTTTTCCATTCATCAGTTTCATGTAAATTTCCAGTTTTATTGACATATAATTGATAAAGTAGTTTGTAATAATTGTCTATCTTCTCATCATTTTTCCCCCTGAGGCTCTGTTCTCCTGAAGGATTCTGTTTCCTAGATCATCATTTAAAAGAAGTTCCAATCATGCTCACCCACTTCATTTCTGATTCAACTCACTCAATGAATTTCTCTACCTCTTCATCAGCCACCTTGCCTGCATTTGAATACTTTTCCACATACCTCTCTCTCTACTTTCCATCTTCCCCTTTCCCTCCATTAGAATGCAAGCTAAAGTGGAAGAATTGTCTGCATTCTCAGCATTTAACTAGTAAATAGTAATTGCTTAATAAATGCTCCATCTTTGGTTGTGAATTCTCTTTTTTCATTTTTTAAAAAGTAATTTGGTTGTGTTCTCTTTAAAATCAAATAAACTAATGGTTTGCCTATTTTATTAGTCTTCAGAAAACAACTCCTAGCTTTATTTATTTCAATATGTTTTATTTTCTCCCTCAATTTTATTTAGAGGCTCAATGACAGAATCTTAGGTTACTGTTCAGTTGGTCAATAAGCATTTATTGAGTGCTTACAGTGTGCCAGGCACTATGCTAAATGTTAGGGATACAAAGGCTGTTTTAATCCCTGTTGTCAAGGAACTCATTAGTTAATGGAGGGGACATCATGCACATAGCTATATATACAGGATACAAGATATACAAACAAGATATACAGGATAAAATAGGATAATCTTGTAGAAGGGATTTTGACTGAGATTTTATGCTAAGAGTCAGGGATGAGAAGGGGAGAGCATTTCAGGATTGAAAGTCAATGAAAAACTCACAGAGCAGGGAGATTGTATGTGAAGAACAGCAAAGTCAAAGAGAGAACCAGGTTTAGCTTCTAGGGAAATATAGCAGTGGTTTGGGGATTCCCTGACCTTGGAGCTTCTGTTCTGGCAATCTATTTGATCCCAAAGTCCTCTGGCTTTGCCCCTTCCCACACCCAACCTAACAAATGTTATTGTTCTGACAATCTGCCTGATTCTGGAGACCACTCCTCAATTCATTGCTGACTGCTAATCTTGTCAGAGAGAACCAAATTCTGGAGACTACTCCTCCTTCCTACATATGAGTCATAGAATTAGCATATCTTTGATAAAAAGTTGGATAACTGTGTCTCCTTGCTTCTGTTTCTCTGCTAATTTCTTTTGGAAATTCAGCCTGCTTTTGTAATGGCATTACAATTACAACAAACTTTGCCCCTTTCCTTGGAATGGGTTCAAGCCTGCAAATTCTTTTGAGACACCTCACTACACTGGTCTATAACCCCAAACTTTTGGGGTTCCCTTCCCAACCTCAACAGAGGAAATGACCTTCCTCTGATTTACATTATTTTAAGAGAAAAAAGAAAAGGAAGAGAAAAGAAAATGCTAGGAAAAAATGAGGAAGCAGAATGAAACAATCACAATTTCTCTCTCTCTCTTTTTTTCTTTTTTTGCTGAAGCAATTGGGGTTAAATCAAACTTTCCCAGCATAGTAGAAGTATACTATTTTCATCTTTTTTTGTTATTTGCTTTTTCTTTCTCATGATTTTCCCTTTTATTCTGATTTTCTTCCACAAAATGACTAATATGGAAATATGTGTAAAATGATTTTACCTGCATAATCTATATCAGATTCTTGTTGTCTTAGGAAGGGGGGAGGTAAAAGAGGGAGAGAGAAAAAATTTGAAACTCAAAATCTTACAAAAATGAATGTTAAAAATTTTTTTTATATATAATTGGAAAAATAAAATACTGTTGAATTTTTGGGGAAAAAAGCATACAAGCATAGAGGTAAAGAAAGAATCTCATGAACTTGTTATCTGAACTAGGAAAAAGGTTGAACACATACTCAATACTTGATCAAAAATGTTTTTTTATAAATGTTGTAAACACAAGGGAATTTTATATTCTCTATATCTTTTAGCCAATTGTAAAATGATAAAAATGAGTTTTTTTAATAGATTATTTCTTGAAAGCTCATTTTTCCCATACTAACATCTTTTGGAAAATGAATGGCATTAGATGATTATTTGAATAAAAATTTTGTGTAGGTGGAAAATAAGCATATTGTTCAGTAGTTGTTCATATATATTTGATCTTATATTATTAATAAGGTCTGAACTTATTTAAGAAAAATAATACATTATTACATATGTGCATATATATGTACTATTTATATGTAATTGATCTGAAAGTTGTATATTTAATCTTTTGACATTTCTATTGAATTTGAGATTTCCTTCAAGCCTGTAATTTATGGAGAGTTTCAGAGATGTTTAGCCTCTTCAAATAGTGGCTGCAGTTTCAGATGAAGTTACTCATTACATACTCATTACAGGTATATGGTGTGAGGAATAATGATCATGTATTACTGTCCTCATGCATTCACAAAATTGGTCACTATATGTATTTATAAATACACATACACACACACACACTGATAAATGACCAGAAGACTTATGATGAAGCATGTTACTTATCTCTTGATAGAAAGTTAATAGATAAAACTATTTTTTTTGACATGGTAATGATAGGTATTTGTTTTGCTTGACTATACTTATTTGTTACAAAGGGTGGTATTTCTTCTTTCAGTTTTTAATGTGAGAAAAGTTTGGAGGAGAAAAGGAAGTATAGCTATAGTGATGTCAAAAAAAGAGCTATTCTGTCATTTAAAAAAAGCATGAAAAGAACAAAAGTAAATAAGATAATTAGAACAATTTTGAAAGTAATTTGAGAATGCGTTACATTTTTTAAAAGCAAGTGGTATAAATGGAGATTTGTGGTTTCATATGCAATTTTTTTGTGTTGTTGTATATATATATGCACACATATATATGTATATATATATATATACACACATTTGGTATGTGTTTTTGTTCAGCATATAAAAATTTTAAAAATGATTAAATAGGGTTGGCAAGGAAGACCTGAGTTCAAATCTGATCTCAGACACTTAACACTTCCTAGCTGTAGTGACCATGGGCAAGTCACTTAACCCCAATTGCCTTAGGGGAAAAAAAAAGATTAAAAAAGCCTTAGGAGTCTTTTGGATTTCAATATTACAAGCGTATATTCTACAGGAGAATACAAAGTATATGCAATATTTTAGGTGGTGTGTACACATGCAGTACATATATTGCATGTATGAATTTGTAAATTATGGATAAAAAGTTTAAATTATTAGGTAATGATACCAAAGCATAAATATACTTTTCTGCCATTTTATTAATCTGGAATGTTTTAAATGTTAAGGAATCATAGGAAGTCCAAAACAAACTAAGAATTCCTTGGGATTCCTTACAAATCAATCAAAAACATGTGAAGGGAAGTAAGTCAAAGAATCAAACTTTTTACATTGAGATAGTAGGATAGATAGACTCTCAACTGGTCCCTCATGGCCACATTACTTCTCTCCAATTCATTTTCTATTACATTCCCCAAAGGAAATGTTCCAAATATTTTCTTTTCAAACTTCTCACACTATCCCTTTCTCTACCTTCTCAGAAAAGGACCTCATTCCATCCTTTACTTAGAAAAGGGACCATTTGCCATGAACTCTCTCTCTCTCTCATTCATTCATTCAGCCATCTATCTATCCATTTAAAATTTTATTTGGTTTATTTAGTTAAGATTATTAGCTACATCTTAAAAGTCCTTGACATCAGTCTTTATTCTTTTCTCATTTACTCCCGGTTCTAGTGAATAGATGAATAGGGGAAGCTAGGTGATACAATAGCTAAAGTACTGGACCTGTATCAGGAAGATCTGAGTTCAAATCTGACCTCAGACAGTTTAATAGTTATTTGGCCCCAGACAATTTAATAATTATTTGGCCCTAGGCAAGTCACTATTTGCCTCAGTTCCTCATATGTAAAATAGGGACACATTGGAGAAGAAAATGGCAAACTGCTTCCATATCTTTGCCAAAAAAAAAAAATGAGAACTAGAGGTGGAGCCAGGATGCAATTTGCCCATTCTCTCCCCCAAATCCCTCCAAACACCTTTAAATAATACCAGAAGACAATTCTTCTAGCAGCAGAAGCTACAAAAGGATGGAATGAAATATTTTCCAGCCAAAGACAACTTAGAAGGTCAGAAAAGAGATTTGTAGCACCCAAGTGAGAGTAGAGCAGAGTCCAGTGCAGGCTGTGCCAGCACAACCTCAACAAATCAGGTATAGCTCTTGGGAGTCACTGAATCACCAGCAGGAGCAGCTGCTTCCAGAGCTCCCAGTCCACAGATGGTAGGGGGTTCAAACAACTTCCTGGTCAGAAGGATATTACAAGGATCTCTTTGCTATCACTGAGGTCAGGATTTTGTTAGTTTTCCCATACTCAGATCCAGGTCACAGTCCTGGATGATTGGCCCAGGGCAAAGACAAGCACTAGCACACTAGAACTTGCAGATGCAGTGGAGCATGTATTCTCATCACAATTCCAATGCAGAAAAGAGTGCCTCCAGTCACTCACAGACCAGAATACAAACTTAGATTATACCACCTTGGAAAAACAGAAAAGTCAGCGGTCCCTAAAAGCGTCTCTGAAAACAGCAACCCAAAACTCCCGAGTCTTGAGATGTGGCACTCTCCATCCTGGAAGCAGAGCCCTACTTTAACAAAGAGTTAAAAGTCAAATAATTCATGGATAGAGCACTGGCCCTGAAGTCAGGAGGATCTGACACTTAACACTAGCAGGCAAGTCACTTAATCCTGATTGTGTGCACACACAAAGTCAAGAAATAGACTGGGAAAATGAGGAAACAACAGAAAAATATTCTAACCATAGAAAGTTACTGTGGTGACAAGGAAAGTCAAAATATGCAATAAGAAGAAGGTAACAAAACCAAACTCTTACATCCAAAGCCTCCAAGAAAAATGTGAATTGATCCCAGGCCATGGAAGAGCTCAAAAAAGATTTTTAAAATCAAGTAAGGGAAGTAGAGAAAAAATTGGGGAGAGAAATGAGAGTATTGCAAGAAAATAATGAAAAATTAATCAACTTAGTAATGGAGACACAAAAATGCTGAAGAAGGCACCTTAAAAAACAAAGTTAAACCAAATGGGAAAAGTAGGTTTGTTTAGAAAGGCAATAAGATCAGTGCCTTAAAAAGTATAATTGGCCAAATGGGAAAAAGATACAAAAGCTCACGGAAAAAATAATCTTTTACAAATTAGAACTGAGCAAATGGAAGCTAATGACTTGATGAGAAATCAAGAAATGATTTTTAAAAACCCCAAAAGAATGGGAAAAAATGGAAGATAATGTGAAATAGCTCTTTAGAAAAATAACTGACTTGGAAAATAGATCCAGGAAAGATAACTCAAAAATTACTGGACTACCTGAAAGCCATGATTAAGAAAAAGAGAATACACATTATCTTTTAAGAAGTTACCAAGGAAAACTGTCCTGATATTCTAGAACCAAATGGTAAGATAGAGATTGGAAGAATCTACCAATCACTGTGTGAAAGAAATCCCCAAATGAAAACTCTCAGGAATATTACAGCCAAATTCCAGAGCTCCCAGGTCTAGGAGAAAATATTGCAAGCAGCCAGAAAGAAGCAATTCAAGCATCCTGAAGCCACAGTCAGAATCACACAAGATTTAGCAGCTTCTACCTTAAAGTATTGGAAGGCTTGTAGTATAATATTCTGGAGGGCAAAGGGGTTAGGACTACAATCAAGAATCACTTACCCAGAAAAACTTCAGGGGAAAATGAATATTTAATGAAATAGAAGACTTTCTTTTTTAAAATTTTATTAATGCTTTTTATTTGCAAAACATATGTATGGGTAATTCAACATTAACCCTTACAAAGCTTTCTGTTACAAATTTTCCCCCCATACTCCCCACCCCTCCCCTAGATGGCAGGATATCCAATACATGTTAATTATGTTAAAATACTTAAGAAATCGAATATATGTATACTTATTTCCACACATCATTTTTGTGCAGGAGAAATCGTATCTACAAGAAAGAATAATCAGATAAAGGAAATACAATACAAGCAAACATCAATAGAGAGCATGAAAATGTTATGTTGTGGTCCACATTTCACATCCCTCTCTCTGGGTGTATATGGCTTTCTTCAGTGAACAATTGGAACTGGTTTGAAACATTTCTTTGTTGAAGAGAGCCATGTCCATCAGAACTGATCATCATATAGTATTGCTGTTGCCGTGAAAAATGATCTCCTGGTTCTGCTTACTTCACTCAGCATCAGTTCATGCAAGAAATAGAAGACTTTCAAACATTCTTGATGAAAAGATCAGAACTAAATGGAAAATTTGACATATGGACAAAAATATAATTTAAAAAATATACATTTAATAAAGCAGCCCTTTTCTGGTGGTAAAGAATTGTAAATTGAGGGGATGCTACTTAACTGGAGAATGACTGAACAAATTCTGGTATGTTGATTATGATGGAATATTATTGTACTTATAAGAGATAATGAGCAGGGAAAAGAATTCAGGGAAGATGGCAGAGTAGATCAGAAAATTCCAAACTCTCAAGATTTCCTCCACAGACAAAATGAAATTGCCAAAGTGGACCAATGAAAAATAAATAAGATGGGGCAAAACAAGGGTCCTTTGGGACAACTGGAGGCTCTAGGACAAAACTTTGGCCAATGTGAAAAGTAACTTCCAGGTTAGTTTCACTGAAACAGCAAGCAGGGAGCTCTGGTACTAATTAGGTTCAGAGGTAGCCTCAACCTGAACCACAGAAATGCTTACTTCCTCAACAGTATGGGAAGTTGGGGGTCTGAGTTCAAAAAGATTGAGGCAACCTCTGGTCTAGTCAATAGTCCAGAACCAGCACAGAATTGGTGAGTGAAGAAGCAGTAGAGTTGCTGGCTGCTAGCACTCACAGGAGAGTGGAGTTCTTGTTTTTGATTTCCCAACCAGAGAAGTGAACTGAAGTGAAGTCAGAGATACCACCCCTCTCACCACAGGACTAGAGATAATTATACTAAAAAGTCATTGTTTAATTTAAAAAAAAAAATTGATCAGGCAAAGGAGCAAGAGCCCAAACATAGAAATTTACTATGGGAATAGAGAAGACAAGAGTTCATTTTCAGACAAGGATACTGAAGTAAAAAGGCCTCTTTTACCCCAAAGAGTAATATTTAATGGTTACCTGCTCAAAAATAATTTATAAAAGAAATAAAAAAAGAGACTTTAAAAATCAAATGAAAGAGATTGAGGAAAAACTATAAAAAAACCCAAGAACAATCCAAGAAAAACAATAAGATTATGAAAAAAAGGCAATCAACTAGAAAAGGAGATCCAGAGTCCTAAAGAAGAAAATGATGCTTGGAAAATTAGAATTGGGCAAAGGGAAGCCGGTGAAGTTAGAAGAGCCTAACAGAAAAAAAATATAAAGAATGAAAAAAATAGAAGAGAACATAAATCATCTCATAAGAAAAACAACAGAACAGATCACAAGGTCAGATCAAGAAAACATAAGAATAATTGGTCTGCCTGAAAGTGGACCAAAAAAAAAGAATTTTGACACAATAATACAAGAAATATTTTTTTAAAATTGTCCTGAAGTGATAGAATAAGAGAGAAAATAAGAGAGGAAAGTAGAAATGGAAAAAAATCCATTGACTAGCACCTCTAAGAGATTCTGCAAAGAATTATTGCTAAATTTTGAAACTCAGAGATCAGAGAGGAGGTTTTGTAAGCAGCAGTAGCAATAGCAACAAAAACAATTCAAATATGCTGGGGCTGCAATTAGAATTGCACAAGATCTGTTAGCAGCTGCAATAAAAGACCACAAGTCCTGGAATACTATATATTAACAATCAAAAGAAAAAGGGTTGTGGCCAAAAAGATTATATCCAGAAAAATCAAGTATAATATTGAATGAAAAACAATGGACATTCAACTAACTGTCTGATTTACAGGATTTTATCTCAAACAAATCTGAATTCAATAGAAAATTTAATATATAAGAGCCAACATCAAAGACTAATTTCAAGGGACTCAATAAAGACAAACTGTTTTTGTTTTATACTGGAAGTATTGACTGTATTTCTAAGATTAGTTCATAATTGGGTAGTCCAAAAGAAAGATTAGGATAGAGCTGATTATGGTGTGATTCTAAAAAAACAAAACCATGTAGGAAAAGCTAAAAACAGTAATTTTGCTATATGAATGAGGTGTGAGAGCAAGAGCTACACAGAAGAATTAAATGGGGGAAGAGGGCTTATAGTTCTGAAATTTTACATCAAGAATAGGTTAGAGAAGAAACTATATAAATAGAACACCCTTCAAAATCTATATAAAGAAATAAAGAAGGAGGGAATAGGATATAGAAGGGTGTTAATAAATAGGAATGGGATAAAAAGATGGGAAGAGCTGAGGGAGAAAATAAGGGAGGGATTTATGTTGGGGTTGCAGTGCAGGAGGAAGAGGGTGGATTGGGAGATTAAGTAATAGCAAGCAAATTAACAGGTTGTTGAGTAGAAATAAAGTAGAAGAATCATCAGGGACAGGAAATAAGAGATTTACAAACACAATAACAATGATCAGGAGTAGAATTTATTAGGGAAAAAAAGGGGTAATAATCATTGACCTCAAACAAAATCAAACTTAAAAAAGATTCAATCAAGAAAGAAATCTACATATTTATATCAGTCACATTAATATTGTTTAGATGTACATGTGTATGTATATATGTGTATGTAGGTATATGTATTCAGATGTATATGCATACATACAGACATATGTATACCTAAATATATTTGTGTTTAGCTGTAGGAAAGTTAACTTGGGGAAAATTGGGAGGAAGTAGAGGGGAAAAGAATAAAGTAAAAAGTGCACAGCAGAAAAAAAAAGAAATCTTCAAGGAAGCAAAAGATGACCAGCTATGAATACCAGTATCTTCTATTATTATATATGCTTTCTATAAATGGAAGCTTACTGTTGTATATTTTTGAATCCTCCTTCATGTACTGCGGCACACATGACAATCCTTTT
Organism: Myrmecobius fasciatus; assembly: GCA_023553655.1. NCBI lineage: Eukaryota > Metazoa > Chordata > Mammalia > Dasyuromorphia > Myrmecobiidae > Myrmecobius > Myrmecobius fasciatus. The sequence goes on from JAJPUD010005293.1 coordinate 86,851, forward strand.
TCTATTTGTTTTTTCTTATTTTGCATTTAAGTTGTAAATAAATAAATGTAGTTCAAAAAGAAAGAATGATGAGCAGGATGTTTTCAGAACAACCTGGAAAGTCTTCCATGAGCTGATGCAAAGTGAAATGTATTATGTATAAAGTAGCAGCAAGTAAGTAAAATGATCAGCTGTGAATGATTGAGTTATGCTGAAAAATGCTAGACATACTTAGAGAAAGAACTGATGTTGTCTGAGTACAGATTGAAGCTTTCTTTTTTTTTACTTCATTTTTCTTGATGGCTTTTTGTTTTTGTTTTTGTTTTCTTTCACAATATGACTTATATGGAAATACTTTGCCTTTCCAATGGAAGTGTGGTGAAGAGGGAGAAAAGAAGAGAATTTGGAACTCAAGTTTTAAAAACAAATGTTCAAAAGTGTTGTTCTCTTGATTACCAGATAGAAATGATGAGCAAGACATTCTCAGAAAAATCTAGAAAGTCTTCCATGAGCTGATGCAAAGTGAAATGTATTATGTACAAAGTAACAGCAATATTGTAAGATGATCAGCTGTGAACGATTGAGTTATTCTTGGCAAAATAATGATCCAAAACAACTCTGAAGGATTTATGATGAAAAATGCTAGATAGAACTAAAGGAAAAACTAATTGAAGCATACAATTTTTTTTTTACTTTATTTTTCTCAATGGTTAACATTTTAAAAATTTTCATCCTTTGTGACCTCCACAACATTTGATTCTGTTGACCTCCCTCTCTTCTTGAATATTCTTTCTTTTGGGAGTTTTTATGAAACTATTTTCTGTTCTCTCATGATTGTTATCATGTCCTTTATTTGTTGTACCGTAAAGAGTCTGTCCTTGGCTCTCTTTTCTCTTCTCTTGTTGACTTCATAAACTCCCAAGAGTCTAATTAGTATGTCTACATAAATAACTTCATATAATACATAATGTATATGTATGGATATATATGCATGTGTACATATATGTGTGTGTATGCATCTCCAGCCATAGTCACTCCTAAATTGTGCTCTTTAAATCTACATTTTTTAGTACTTTTTTTTTTGGTAATAATATCCATTCTTAAAAGATTGAAAACACAGCAAAAAAGAGTAATGAAACATGTGCATTTGATGTAAAATACCACATTGAACTAATTGAGAAAACAGGGGAAACCAGCTTGATCCAGTTTCATCTGGTTAGAGTCAAGAGTTCTGAGTCAGTCAAAGCAGTGATGTCAATAGAAGTACAGACATCACAGCTTTGACAGTAGTTCACATACCTATTTGTTATTTAGAAAACTTACCTAGATCTGTCCACAAGCAAGGATTGAGACTTCCACTTGTGCAGTGATAGATTAAAATGGATTTTGGTCTGAAAAATAAAAGGGAAATTAGATAAGTATAGCATTGTAAAAGAGAAAATAAAATTGTGTTTAGAGTAAAATGATTGTTGTTTAATGGTAGGCAATGATTTTCAGTATCTTAGAGTTTCGTATATAAGCTAGGATCATTCTCATTTTCTCCTATTTTCGGGTTTATTTTGCTAAAGGATTTAGCAAAATGAAGCTGAGGTGGGAACGAAGTGGTGTTTGTAGGTCAAACAGATGGACAATATTTATTCATGTTAGGTTTATGATGATGCAAGATATACCATGGAGATGAAAACTCTGACTACAGGCAACCCTGTAGGACATATTTGCAAATTAGGCGGTGTTTTTCCTAAGTGTAATTAAGGCATTAGAAAACATCTAAACATGTGACTTTTCATATGGTTAATGACATTTTACTTACTACTAAAAAAATGCCAAAAGAAAAAAAATTGAAGTTATTTGCCATGAATTCCCTTTACCCATTTTCCTCGTATTCTGTCACTCAAATATTTTATGCTATTTTCTTTTCCTTTGCTCCTGTCTCACATGATAAAGTGGCCTTACTCATTAATGAGGCTAACACTTTGTTCAAGTGATCTCATTCCATCCTGTCTCCTCCAAAAGATTGCCCTCTCAGTTATCTCTACTCTTATTTTCAATCTCTCCCTCTCCATTGGCTCATTTCCTACTGACTACAAACATTTCCATGTCTCCTTTAGCCTGGAAAAAACAAAAACAAAAACAAAAACAACTCACTTAATCCTATAATCCTAGCTATCACCTTATCTCTTCTGCTCTTTTTAGCTAAACTTGAAAAGGCTTCTATAATAGGTGCTCCCAATTTCTTTCCTATTACTCTCTTCTTACAATTCTGCTTCTGATATCATTCCACTGAAATTGCTTTCTGTAAAGTTACTAATCTTTGAGTTCCCAAATTAAATAAAGGTGTTTTTTTTCAAATCTTATTTTCTACAGTCTTTGGTAGCTGATCTTTTTGATGCTATCTTCTTTCTAGTCTTCTTACCATTTTTGGGAAATCACTCTTCCTGGTTTTTCTCCTTTCTATCTGACTGTTCCTTCTCTTTTTCCTTTGCTGGATTCTCTTCTAGATTACACTGGCTAACCATACGTATCCCTCAGGATTCTATCCTATGCCTTCTTTTCTTCTTCTTCTATGCTGAGTCATTTGTTAATATCTTCAGCTCCCATGGATTTAACTACCAGTCTATGTTGAGTCGCAAATTTGAGTGCCTTGTCCCAAATTCTCAGCTTGACCTCTAGTAACATGTCTCCACTTGCCATTCTCTAAGTAGAACTCAGGATGTCTAACACAGAACCTACTATTTTCCCCTCTAAACTCCAGTCTGCTCCCTCCACATCCCATATGGCTGTAGTGGCAATACCTTTCTTCCATTCCCTCAAATTTACAGTTTAGGAGTCATCTGGATTTCTCACCATCTTCCACCATCCCCAAATTCAAGCTACTGCTAATCAATTTCACCTGTTTGGTATGTTTCAAATATACCCCCTTCTGTCCTCTGACTCTGACACCACTTTATTGCAGGCTCTCATCACTTTTTGCTTGGATTATTGCAAAAGCCTACTGGTGCGTCTCCCTTCTTTGGGTCTCTCCTCACTTCAATCCTTTAAAAAAGATAGGCTTAATTTCTCAGACTTGAAATCTTCCATTAGGAAATCTCCTTTGTTTGAAAATGCACCCAACACGTTAATCTTCCTAGTCACCAGTATTACCAGAAATCCATACCTGTGAACTGCAGTGTGCCACCCTACAGCCAGAGTGAGGTTAATGACTAGATCCACTGGGACTACATCTGCCACAGCTTTTGGAGTGGCCTTTATGGAACGTAGAAACCCTTTCCCAGCCTGCACAATGGACAAGAACATAATTAAAATCAGACTTTTAGTCCACTGACTAAACACTGACTATAACTCAAGTAGCTTATACATTCAACTTTTGAAACCTCACTTGAAAATTCTTTGTTACTCCTGTGTGCTGATTATAACAGCTTCTTTTTGCCCATCAGATCAGATCTAAACTTCTCATCCAGTATGGAATGGATTTGAGTGAGAAAAACTTGGTTTTAAATCCTGCCCTTGACACTTATTAGCTGTACTATGGACAATATCAATGAAGCTATTTCCCCATCCATAAAATGGGAACAATAATATCCAGATTTGAGAGGCAATGTGGTGTCTAGGACATCTGGATTTAAATCCTACTTCTCACTCACACTGGCTCATTCCCTTAGGTTAACTCCTTAAGCCTATAATTTGTAAAATAGGTACAACTCTGTCTCAATATGGAAATTCCATATGCCAGTAAAATCAGAGGTCCAGTTGAAAAAAAAAACAACAAAACCAAGAACAACAAAAAACCCAACAATATACCCAAAGTATTGACTGTGTTTTTGTAAAGCTGAAATAAAATGATATACGTAAAGAGTTTCTCGAACTTTAAAATGCTATAGAAGTAAAAAGTATTATTATCTTAGATTTCAAGACTTTCTCTAATCTAGTACCTTTCCAGCCCTGTCGTCTACTGCTACCTAATACAAATCATCTTCTAAAGGTTTTAAACATTCATGTATTTCTCCTTACCTGGAATTCCCTTCCTCACCTCCAAAGTTCTCTAAATTCTGTCCATCTTTTGATCTATCTTAAGGCTCACCTTGTCCATTGGTCTCTCTTCTTCCCACAGATTTTTGTCAAATTTCTGTGTGCTAACGATGTCTCAAATTCAGCATATCCAAAACTGAACTCATTGTCTCCCCTCCCTCAAATTTCCCCTCTTCCAATTTTGGATATTTCTTCCAGAGGCACCACAATTCTTCCACTCTCCAAAGTCTGTAATCTTAATATTATCCTTGACTCCTCCTTCTCTCTTAACCCAATCAGTTGCTAAATCATGCAGTTTCCACCTTCATTACATCTTTGGCATCTGGTCCACTTTTTTGTGTATACAGCCACCTCATGATCTCTTGCCTCCTGTTTGGTCTCTCTGCCTCTTGTGTCACCATCCTGGTCCATTCTACACAGTGCTGCCAAACTGATCACGTTATTTCTGTACTTAATTAACTCTAGTAGTTTTCTGTTGCATCCAGGAGAAAAGCTCCTATGTTTATCTTTTAAATCTTTATAACCTGACTCCAAACTCTCTTTTCAGCTTCATTGTACTTTTCATTCCTCAGACAAAATATTCTTATCTCTGTGCCTTTGCACTGCTTGTGCCATGTGCTTGGGAGACATCTCCCCACTTCTGCCTTAGAATCCTTTTCCTTCTTCAAGTTAAAAACAGATTACTACCTTATGTCTTTCCTGGTCTCCTCTGCTTCTAGTTTCTTTCTTCCCAAAATGCCTTGCATTTATCCTGTACTTGTATTTATTTTGAATATGCTTATATATGTCTTTGTTGCCTTCTCTTTTATAGTTCAAAGTCCTTGCAAATAAAAACATTTCACTTGTTCCTAATGCATTGCCCTATATACATTGGTGTTTAGTAAATGCTTGTTGCTTAATTTTATCTTATGTTATTCTGTAACCTCCCCTCCAGGAGGTTTTTTTCAAAAAGATTTTAAGTTCTGTGAAGACAAGGACCATGTAATGTACTTGTTTTACATTTCTGCAGTGTTGATCACTTTGCATGAAAAGCAATGTGGTGTAGTAAAGGAGAGTTGGATTGAGAGTTGGAAAACCTGGGTTTAACTCTGGCTTATTAGTCATTTTTCACTTGTATCCAATTCTTTGTGATTCCATTTGGGGTTTTCTTGGCAAAGATACTGGAGTAGTTGACTATTTTTTTCTCTAACTCATTTTATAGATATAGCTTTGAGACCATCAAGTCCAACTGCCTTACTGTATAAATGAAGAAACTGAGATGCAGAGATGTCAAGTAATTGTTGTGGTCATAAATATTAGTTGTTGAATTAGAACTCTTAATTTTTAGTCCTATTTTGTTAGCGATACTATTCTGTATCAATAATGCTCTTAAAAATATATAACATTTCAAACAAAAAAATGGATATATATATTGTCAGAAGTTTTCTTAATAATTTCTTAAACAGTTAAATTCATGTCTAAGATATATTACAATTCCTATTTTTCATATGCAAAATAGTATTTATATTATGCATAAAAATAAATATATATTTTATATATGCACATACACATACATATTATGTAATACAAACACATATGTATTTGCATATATGTATTATATACACATGTTTATATATACATTATATATTAGTACATATATCATGTATAAATTTCACTAATATCGATGAGAACAGATTTATATATTCATATATACTTTATGTGTATATACATAGACCCTTCTTTCATAATATATATCTCTCCTTGATTTATATATACTCTTTCTAAAAATAAACATATACTAAACATATATGTGTGTGTATATATACATATACACACATTTATACTACTTAGTATTTTATTTACATATGTATTGTACGTGTGTGTACACCCACTAAATATAGATGCATAGATATAAATATAGTATGTATATATATGTGTGTATGTACGTATATATGTATAAACTATTATTGTTTCACCATTATACATACCGCAATAATGAGTCCACTTGGTCCATTTAAATTATCAACCCAACCCTGAAAAAGAAAATTATACATTTATACAGAGCATGATCTATGAGATTTTTCTTTTTCTGAAAATGTAAGCACTTTCAAGAAATGCACTAGCTTTATTCATTTCTTGCCAAGCCGGTGAGTACAAAAATTCTATAGAACTGAATCACAAAGTTGTAGTTTTGATTTGGGAACAGTAGAGAAAAAAACTTTGTCTTAAGTTGTATAGAGGCATTTTATGGGGTATTAAAGTTTTTTATTAAAGCTTTTTAAAGTTGGATCCATTATTATAAAAACAAATGATTACAAATTTTATTTACATCCAGCTAAATGATTGATCAGGGGGAAGGGCTAAACTTAGGACTTCAAATCAAAAAGGAGAAAACAAAATAGGTAATTACTTGGTTGGAAGCTTATGATTAGGAGGAAAATACTATTAAAGAATATTTATCATAAGTATTATCATACTAAGGAATGAATATCCCATGACATAAAAGTTTCTTCTTACTGTTTCATCCTAATCAAGCAAGAAAAGACACAAGAGGGGCAGCTAGGTGAATACAGCACCAGCCCTGAAGTCAGGAAGACCTGAGTTTAAATCTGGCCTCAAACACTTAACATTCCCTAGCTGTGTGACCCTAGGCAAGTCACTTAACCCCAATCATCTCAGAAAAAAAAAAAGGCGCAAGAAAGTCAAAGGGAAACACCTTGGACAACTTTTAGCTGATCTTGAAAGGTCATTTAAGAATTTACTTCTTGTTACCTTTATCAATCTAAGCTAAACCAATTCAAAATAAAACAACAAAACTCCACAGATACTATAAATAGGAGAATCTAGAGTTACACTTGGTGTAACTAGCAAGGTACTTGTACTATGGAAGTTGTGTAAGTACTAAGACTAACTCAAGGAGCAGGAGACAAATCTCTTCTCCTGCTCACTTTAGAGCCTATACTCATTGAGGAGAATGGCAAGACAAATTTTTTCTCTTTTTTTTTTCTTCCAGCCCACATATTTAAATTCACCTAAATTAAATGCCATATGATGCAACTCGATTATTCTCAGTCTTTAGATCAATAGAATTGTTCAAGTTACTCAATTCACTTGCTCTTTTATGTACATACACACACACACATATAAAGCTCACCCCTGGAGGCCATGGAAACTTTCTTTTGAAACTCAAGGTAAGGAGCAGCTAGATGGTGCAGTAGTGGATGGAGCACTGGCCTCCTGAATTCAGGAGGACCTGAGTTCAAATCTGGTTTCAGACACTTCACATTCACTAGCTGTGTGACTCTGGGCAAATCACTTAAACCCAATTGCCTCATTAAATAAGAATAATAATAACTATAGCTTCTATATTGAGATGCCTCATACTCTAATGAATGAAGTTAAAAGTTATAAACTGATTATTAAAATGATTACATTCTTGAAACTGGTCCAGTTCTAGCTAGTCATCTTGGAGTCATTCAGGATAGCTTCAACTTAGCACTCCATTCCCATGAGCAGTAGTCCTATGGAATCCATAATGGGGCTGAAACAGACAATGTAGCTAAGTGGGAAGAATAGTGAATCAGGACATGGATAGAAGTCTGCATTCTTAATGTAGCTTTCCCACTAATCAGCTGTGTCGGCCTTGGAAAAATCAAGTAATTCTTTTATTTGTGTTAGTTTCTTGAGTCATGAAACCTCATAGGTTGTAGTGACCATAGAATGAGAACATAGGAGTATAGCTTAATAGGTATAAATTACTATGCCAGGTATCAATATTTCCAGTTATGAGCACAAACTAGTGCTGTGTCTTTTTTTCCCCACTCGTATTACTTCCTTATTTCCTAGAATTTGAGGTTGGTGACACAAGAAATCTCCAGTTTCATCCTAGACAACCAGAATCCAAGAGCTTTTTGAGCCTGGGGAAGGAATAATATGGGGAGTTCACTTAAACTCACCCCAACTAAGGCCATTGTCAGTATTAGGAGTGCCCTTCCCAGGGGATCCCCAGGCAAAAATTACTAAATCCATCCATTGAAATTTTGCTTGAATTGGATCAGTGTTCAGAACATCACCAATCCATCTCATTAAATTCCTGAGCAGGAAAGAAGACTATCAAAGTAAAATAAATCTGAAAGTATCAGAAAGCCAAACTAGAAAACTTTAAAGTGGATAGGCTTACTGGAAAAGGTTCCTGCCAGCTAGCTCCAACGATGGATGGTCTTATGATGGCAACATTTAAGTTCCCACGTTCTTGATGCACCACCATCTCTCCCAAGGCCTTGGTATATGTGTAAGTGTTGGGTCGATTCTCGATCAACTTAGGTGTGATTTCTTCAATGATTGAATCATCTAACCATCTGGAGGGCAGGGAAAGTTAAAAAAAAATTCTATTGGTATCTATTAAACAGATCAAGAAAAAAAATTGTAGGTTCATACAGGAAATCAGCAGCTAGCATTTACATAGTGCTTTAAGGTTAGTGAAACACTTTACAGATATTGTCTAATTTTATTCTCATGAGAGCCCTAGGAAGTGCATGATATTATCTCCTTTTAGAGATGAGGAAACAGAGATTAAGTGACTTGTCTAGGTCCACATTGTTCATTATCTTTTTTTCCTACTTTATCAATAATATTTTATTTTTCCATTTATATGTAAAGATAGATTTCAATATTCTTCTTTGTAAGTTTTTGAGTACCAAACTTTTCCCCCTTCTTCTCTGATTTCTCCCTTCCTCAAGACAACAAGCAATTTGATAAAAGTTATACAATCATTTAAAACATATTTCCATATTTGCCACTGGAACAAAAGGGAAAAAAGAAAAAAAATGAGAAAGAAAAAGCAAACAAAAAAAGGTAAAAACAGTATGTTTCGATCCATATTCAGTTTGCATAGTTCTTCCTCTGAATGTGGTTGGTATTTTCCATACTAAGTCTATTGAAATTGTCTTGGATCACCTCATTGTTAAGAAGAACTAAGTCCATCATAGTTAATCATCATATAAGTTTGCTGTTATTGTATATGATATTCTCTTGCTTATGCTCATTTCACTTAGCATCCGTTTCTGTAAGTCTTTCCAGGCTTTTCTGAAATCAGCCTGTTCATTTCTTATAGAAAAATAATATTGTATTACATTCATATAACATAAATTATTCAGCCATTCTTCAATTGATGAGAATTCACTCAATTTCTAGTTCCTTGCCACTACAAAAGAGCTGCTACAAACATTTTTGCATACATGGGTCTCACTGTTCATTTTCAGAAGACCAATGATACAGAGGAGTAATGTCTGGACTTTCGTGTGAATTAGATTTATCTGAGGCAAAGTTACACAAAGTTGCCAGCTTCAATTTCTCTCTCAGAATCATCAAAATCCAGTGGCAAGACAAACATCAAGACAACTGATAATGACCTGGGATGCAGTGGATGACCTTGGCATCTTTGATGTATGACCAAGATGTAAGCATTCCACAACACTTGCTTCAGCTGCCTTCATGATTATTGGAATAAATTGTTTTCAACCACCTGTTCTACCAGGGGGAAGTCTTCACATGCTTGGGTAGACATTGAAGCCTATTCATTACTCTCAACCTAGTTTAACCCATCTGCTGAGACAGTTTTACTGGAGTATGACTACTGTGCATGCTACACCTTCTTGGAGTCACAAGTGAGACATTGAGTGACAGATGAATACCAAAAGTGGATAAATAGTCCTGCAGAGGGTTCAGCAAGCCTTCACATAGCTTATAAATGTCTAAGGCTGGATTTGAATTTAGCTCCTCCTGACTTCTGGTCCTGTGATATCCTTTGTACCATCTTACTGAGTTGTGGGATTCACAGTTTTGGTATTTCAGCTTTGCATAATAGAGAGTAGAATTATTAATGTTATTTGGTGATGCCTTTCTTTATACTGTTGCTCCCACGTAGTAAGCTCTCCCAGTCTATGCTCCTTCTGGAAGCTGACTGAGACTGATATCTATCTCTCTTCCTTTTCTAATTTTCCATAGTTTTATTAGCCATAACATAATAATAATAGCAGTAATAATAATAGCTAGCATTTATATAGCACATTTTTATATTAATGCACTTGAGCTTCATAATTACTGCATAGTAGGTGCTTTTATTTTCCTTATTTAACAGATGAGGAAACTGAGCTATATGGAAATCAAATATTTGCCCAGGGTCACACAACTAGTAAGTGACTGAGGTCTAGATTTGAACTCAATTTTTGACTTCCAAGTTGTCCACTCAGCCTCCTACATATAACATGCCTCATAACTTATATTTTGATTGAGAGAATTCTGTTAAATACATATTGTACATTTTCTTAGGCTAATAAAAAACAGATTTAGGGCTGGAAGATAGAAGTCTAACTTGGCCTAATCTCTTCATTTTACTGAACTCCAGAAAGAACAAATATAGTACAATAAAAAGGCCTCTGTGTTTTTTTAAAAAAAGATATATGTCATTTAAAAGTTTGCAAGGTGTTTTATATATATATATATATATGTACATACATAATCTCATTTTAGCTTCATAATAAATTATACACATAATACTATAGGTATTATAGATAATGTTTAATAGATGAGTAAGTTATGATTCACCCATGTACCCAAAACTAATTAATATCAGAAGCTGGATTTGAATTTAGGTCTTCCAAGGTGAGCATTCTTCTGCTCATTTTATCATGCTGCCCCCCTTCCAGAGGACCTCAGTTTGAGATGTGTGATATTGAGAAAGTCATTTTCTTTGGGCCACCAAATTCCTAAAACAGATTGGACCATGACAATCCCCTGCTCCAGGAGCTTTATATTGCCTTCAGGATCTGGTTCCAACAGATCTAATTTCCAGACTAACTTCACATTACCCCCTTGACCCCATGCAGTCTATACTTTAGTGAATTGATTTACTTGATATTCTACAGATATGAGATTCTATATCTTATCTCCATGCCCAATAATGCTTTTTCTTGGAATAACCTTGCTTCTCAGCCCCTTCTCTTGTAATTACTAGTTCCCTTTATGACTCAGTTTACACCACTTCCTGAATGAGGCCTTTCCTGATCCTTCTGGTTTTTAGGCTCTTCAAAGAGCTCTGATTCAAAGAGACATGGCTGATACAAAGGCCAAATAGGGCCAGAGAGGGCCAGGGACAGGAAAAATAAATTCCCTCCTCCTCTCTTATAGGAACCTCTTCCATAAGTAGTTTCCTAGGCTACACTTGAATTGTTGGATTTTGTTAGTATGTCCCATTCTGCTAATAGATGTCATAACCAATGTGGGAAGGTAGAAGAGGAAAAAACTTTCTTTTACCACCACTCCCTCATTCAGTACACCACAGAATCTCACTCATAAATGTTCCAAGCTTGACTCTTGAATTACTCAAGGTTTAGCTATCTAAAGCATCATGGTTATAGCCAATCTGCTTTCTCACATTGTTGCCGTCTTAACTCAGAAAAGTGTTTATATCTCATAAAAGAATCAGGGTGTGAGTGTATAATTAAGCTCCTTCCCACCTTTCCTGTCTTCTTATAACTCTCTACATATTCTTGTTATTCAGCAACGTTGGGTTTTTTGCCATTCCTCAACCAAGACACTCCATCTCTTGACTCTGCATTTTCATTGGCTGTCCTCCATGCTGGATCACACACTCTCTCCTCATCTCCACCTCTTCACTTCTTTAAAATCTCAACTCAACAGGGAGGATTCTGGGAATATGGCTGAGTAGGTAATAAATTTCAAACTTTTCAGATTTCCCTCACAAATAGAACAAATTTGCACCTCAGCATAAACACAGACTAGTACAAAATCAAGAAGACTTGGGGCAGAACAGCGATCCTCCTGATATTACTCAAGAAGATGTGAAGAAAGACCTCAGATTGGGATTAACCCATGTGAAGTGCCAACACCTCTGGACTAGCTCTACAGAAACACCAACTGGGGAGCCCTGTGGTGAGCGAGGTTTGATGGAGTCTCAACAGGAACCACAGAAACTTTTGCCTCTGGACAGCATGAGGAGTCAGGGGTCTGAGTTTTAGAAGACTGAGGGAAACTCAGCTAATTAGGAATGCCAGACCCACCTGTGCTACTGAGATGCAGCCCTGGGTAAGAAGAAACCACACTTCCTATCAATGCAGAAGCAGTGGGCAGGGATGCTTCTGGCTATGGGCACTTGCAGGAGGGTGGAACTCTTGGTTTGGGATTCTAGATCAGAGAGAAGAGCTAAAGTGAAAGCAAAGGCACTATCCTCCCACACCACAATTAGAGATACTTACACTAATACTTCTCATTTTAAAAAATGAACCAGCAAATAAGAACCAAACATAGAAACTTACTATGGGAATAGGGAAGATTGGGTTTCATCTTCAGAGGAGGACGCTGAAGTAAAGAGTTTCTTCTACCACAAAGAGTAAAGATAAATGGCTCCCTGCCCAGACAAAATTTATAGAACACAAAAGAGAATTTAAAAATCAAATGAGAGACATTGAGGAAAAACTAACCCCCCCCCCCAAAAAAAAAACCTATCAAAGAAAAACCAGATTATCCAACTAGAAAAAGAGATACAGAATCTTAAAGACGAAAATAATTCTTTGAAAATTAGAATTGGGCAAGGGGAAGTCAGTGAAGCTATAAGAGAATAAGAAAAAAAAACAATATAAAGATTGAAAAAATAGAGCAGAATTAGCATACTAAAAGCAACAGATCTGGAGAACAGATCAAAAGAGAAAATATAAGAATAATTGGACTACCTGAAAGCTGTGACCAAAAAAAGGAACCTTGAAACCATAATACAAGAAATAATCCAAGAAAATTGTCCCATTGATCACCACCTTAAAGAGATCCTTTTTGGAAAGTACATAGAAATATTATTGCCAAATTTCAAAACCCCAAGATCAAAAAGAAAATTTTTCAAGAAACAAGAAAAAAACAATTCAAATATGCTGGAGTTACAATTAGAAAATTGTACAAGACTTAGCAGCAGCCACAATAAAAGACTGCAGGTCCTGGAATCATATGTATCAACAATCAAAAAAAGTAGGCCTGTGGGCAAAAAGAAAATTACCCTTAAAATATTCAATGAAAAAAATGGACATTAAATGAATTTACAGATTTTCAGGGCTTTCTATCAACCAAACCAGAACTCAGTAGAAAATTTAACATATAAGAGCCATTATCCAAGATTAATTCAAAGAATATAATGTGGACAATTTTTTTATATTTTCTACATGGAAATGCATACCATATGCCTGCGATTGACATCTGGAACTGGCTAGCTCAAAAGAAAGATTTATACAAATGATGGGCAAAGGAAGAATAGACAGAGAAGTATTAGAAGGGGGAGGAGAGCTTGTAGTTCTGAAAACTCACTTACATTGGGAATGGGTTAAATAGGCAACATTACATATATACCATGAAGAGTACAGCACTCTCCAAAATTTATAAAGAAATAAAGGGGAGGGAGAAGTGGAGGGAGATGCCAAGGGAAGGGGGAAGAAGAGAAGGGAGGAATTCATGGATGGAGGGAAATAAAGTAATAACAAGGCAGGTTAAAGAGGAGAATTAAAGTAGAAGACAGCAGACATAGGAAAGAAGAGATGTACATAAAAAACACAACATAGGTCAGGAATCAAATTTATTGGAGAAGAAAAGTATAGCTAGTAGTCACTGATCCTAGAGAAAGTCAAGTTTGAGAATTCAAGAGAGACTTTTACATTATATATCAGCCATACTAATATTGTTTTAGATGCATGTTTACACATGGATAAATGCATGTGTATATACACATATGTACACATACACATATATACATGCATGTATGTGGGTGTGTTTGGGTATATGTAGATATGCATGCATTTTGTTCTATGTAGGTATGTTTATAGGTATTTATATATGTGTAGGTCTGTGGATGGGTTGAATGTATATGTATATATACATGTGTGTCTATGTGTGTGTGTGGGTATGTATGTGTGCCTGTGTATGCATCTATTAAATATAGCTGTGCTTAACTATAGCTTGCTTGGGGAGCTGGGGGGATGAAAGGGGAAAAAAACAACAAAATAAAAAAAAGTGCACAGGTAGAGAACAAAAGAACAACCTACAAGGAAGTAAAAAAAAGATGGACACTCATGAATATAATTTCTTTTACTCTTATATTTCCTTTCTTAAACTGGAAATTCATTGTTATATTTTGAATACTCCCTAACAGTCTTCTGGGCACAAGCCAATGTTCTGCTTTGTTTTGTTTTGTTGTATTTTTATTTTTTTTTATTTCTATTTTCTATTAAATTAAAAATAACTTTAAAAAATCTCAACTAAAGCCACATCTGTATAAGAAGCTTTTTTCGATTCCCTTTAATTTTTATGTCACATATACATATATATTTTATGTACAGACAAATACATATATATTTTTATCCTGTATATATCCTGTTTGTACATAATTATTTGCATATCATTTCCTTCATTAAAATGTGAGTTTCATGAGAGCAGGAATTGCACTTTGCTTTAGTATATTCTGCACTTGGCACTGCACCTGGCATATAATAAACACAATACATTTTTATTAATTGACTCAGGTGTTGTAGTTACAGAAGGCCCAGGACACAATCACATGGAGTTATATTGAATATATACATACATACATATGATATATGTATACATGTATACATATATGTACATACATACACAGATACACACATACATATATATACACACACACACACACACACATCAATATATCTGCATATGTCATTGTAACTTTGAATCAGAGCTCTTTGACCAAAAGAACCATCAGGGAGTAAAGACACTTTCCAGGCAGACACTGAAAAAGAAAGTCACCAAAAGAAAGAAACAACTGCAAGGGCTAGCTGTCAATATTTGAGCTTCACTACCATTGTATTTTAAGGTTGAACCCTAATTTTCTCATGAATTTAAGATGTTTGTTATGCAGCATCATAGATCTGCCATAGAAAAATATAAAACCAGTGATCCTTAGGGTCATACTGAAGAGAAAAGACTTGAGATTCACAGTCATGAAACAGAATAATAGATACTAGAGTTGAAGTGAGATTACATACATTTCAAATGACTCTACTTTTATGCCCCTTAACAATTCACTAAAAATCACAAAATTGTTGAATCTAACTCCCACTAATCAGTTTACAAATTGGATTTCAAGAAGGGTTACTTGAGTTCTCAAGATAACCCTGTGGGTGGCTACTCCCACTTGAGTGGGAGCTCTTGCTGTTGGGTTTCCCATTTACAATTAGCTTGTAGATTCAATTGGTTCTTAGGAAAAACATTCACACAAATGACACAGCAAGAGCAGCTTTTATAAAACATAATCTACATAAATTAGTAGTAGGCCAAGACAATATAATAAAGTAATAACTCTACCTAAATTAATTTATTTACTCAGTGCCAAACCAACCAAATATTAAAAAAATAGAGATAGAGAAAATTATAACTAAATTCATCTAGAAGAACAAAGAATGTCAAGGGAATTAAGGAAGATAGTATAGTAGTACTAGATTTCAAGTTATATTATAAAGCAGTAATCATTAAAACATAAAGACCTAAGCTATTGGGACTATAATTCACTATTTGACAAAAATTGCTGGGAAAATTGGAAAACACTTTGGCAGAAACTTAGATATAGACCATACCATATACCAAGATAAGGTCAAAATGGGTATATGCTTTAGACATAAAAGGTGATTATCATAACCCAAATTAAGGGAGCACTGAATAGTTTACACATCAGATCTATTGATAAAGGAAGAATTTATGACCAAACAAGAGATAGCATTATAATCCTATAACAAATAAATATAAAATGAATAATTTTGATCATATCAAATAAAAAAGGTTTTGTACAAAGCCAAAGCAGCTAAGATGAATTAGAAAGCTGAAGAATGGGAAGAAAATTTTATAGAAAATTTCTCTAATAAAGGCCTTATTCTCAAATTTATGGGCAATTGAGTTAAATTTCTAAGAATACAAGTCATTCCTCAATCAGATTTTTATGCCTTACTATACAAATCAATAGGTTAACAAAGAATTAAAAAAATCAGATCAAATGTATATCAAAGTATAACATTGTTATACTTCATATTGCTTGTGTTCACTATTGTTTATATGGTGTGAAATAACTTTTATGACATTTGGCCTGCTTAAAACCTGAAACCTGATTCAGAGAATTTTAGTTCATAAATTTTTTTAATTAAAGCTTTTTATTTATAGAATATATGAGTGATTTTTCTACATTGACATTTGCAAAATTTTTTTTGTTCCAAATTTTTCTCCTCCCCCACTCCCACCCCTAGATGACAGGCAGTCTAATACGTGTTAAATATGTTAAATTATATGACAAATCCAATATATGTATACATATCTATAAAGTTATCTTACTGCATAAGAAAAATCAGATCTAGAAAGAAAAAAAAAACAACCTAAGAAGGAAAACAAAATGCATGGAAATATTCACAGAAAGCGTTAAAATGCTGTGTTGTGATCCACACTCAGTTTCCACAGGCCTCTCTCTGGATGTATATGACTTTCTTCATCACTGAACAATAGGAACTGGTTTGAATCACCTCATTGTTGAAGAGAATCATGTCCATCAGAATCATAAAATCTTAAAAACCAAGGAGGCAATAATTTACTTTCAAAATAACTTTTATTTCCCTTTTGGCTCTTTAATTTCTCGATGTGCAAAAAAAAAAATTATCCTTGAGATATTTGTGAGGCCAAGTACAGAATTATTCATTTGTCTACTTCATTTGAAAATAAAAGGGCATCTAATAAGTAAAACCAATTATCAATTACATTTATTCACTCATATTATCATCTTGTAATTTACAGGATCTGAAGATGGGGGAGGCCTTAGAGATCATCTAGTTTAATGCTTTAATTTTTTTTAAATGAAGAAACTGAGGCACAGAATGGTTATTTGTTGCAGAGTTTACACTCTCAGTAAACAATGGAGCTACCATTTGAACCTAAGATTACTGTTTTCAAATTTGATATTCTTACCATTATATAGGGCACCTGACCTAGAGGCAGGTAGAGGAGTTCAAATCTGGACTCAGGCACTTATTATGTGGTCTAGGCAAGTCACTTTAATCTCTGCCTCAGTTTCCTTATTTGTAAAATGGGGCTGATAGCACCTATATCAGGGTTGTTGTGAGGATAAAATGAAATTATTGTAAAATTTTTAGTATAGTGCCTGGCACATATTAAGTATCATATAAACGCTAGCTACTCCTATTATTATTATTATTATTATTATTAACTACTATCATACCATCTATTTCTGTCTCCTGTGTTGAAGCGAGAACAAAACAATTATGGGAATGGGACTCTACCTTGGCTCCTTTCAGTAAGGAAAATATGCTTTTGTCTCCTGTTAAACTCTCCCTTGGATTTTCCATCATGATTCTGTTTCTCTAGCAGCAGGTAAAGAGCCTATGAGCACATTATGAGATAGTGTATTTGTCTAGGTGAGCCTGAAACTGAACTGCAAATCCTCAGCTCTTTCTTCTTCCATATATTTCCTTCCATGAATACAGGAAACTGAATAGTGACCTGTGTGTGTGTGTGTGTGTGTGTGTGTGTGTGTGTGTGTGTGTCATTTCTCTTCATCCCTTCCCCCGTTCTTGGCAGCTTCTTCATGAATTTATAAAGTCCAAATTCATTGAACTGGGTACTGGTTATCCTACAGTATTCCGTATAAAACTATATGTCTCTCAGAGGAGATGAAGATCATTACAAATATTGAATTATATATTACAAATTACATTACAAATATTTACAATAACTCTATGAGGTAGTTGCTATTATTCCAATTTTACAGAAGCTACATAAAACCCTAAAAACAACCTCTTTAACAAATGTTGTTATACTAAATGGTTAATTCAAGCTACATAGAATCAAAAGATTTAAAAAAATAAAGGGGAGATAACAATCATATGAGAACACGGTGAAATACATAGTAACTCTGTTGCCTAGTCACTGGAGATGTACTAAAGTCATTTTTGGTGAGCCTACAGAGAATATTTACATTCTAAGATTTATTCAAGCATAAAAAACCAATGTTACAATTTGGAATTATGTCCAAAGGGTTATCAGACTGTGAGTACCCTTTGACCCAGTAGTGTTTCTATTGGGCCTATATCCCAAAGAGATCTTAGAGGAGGAGAAAGGGCCCCACATGTGCAAGAATGTTTGTGGCAGCCCTTTTTGTAGTGGCTAGAAACTGGAAACTGAATGGATACCCATCAATTGGAAAATGGCTGAATAAATTATGGTATATGAATGTTATGGAATATTATTGTTCTGTAAGAAATGACCAGCAGGACGATTTCAGAGAGGCCTGGAGAGACTTGCATGAACTGATGCTGAGTGAAATGAGCAGAACCAGGAGGTCATTATACATTACAAGACTATACAAGGATAAATTCTGATGGATGTGACTCTTTTCAACAATGACATGATTCAGGCGAGTTCCAATGGACCTATGATGGAGAAAGCCATCTACATCCACAGAGAGGATTGTGGGAACTGAGGGTAGATCACAATATAGCATTTTCACCCTTTTTGTTGTGGTTTGCTTGAATTTTATTTTTTTCTCTCTCTTTTTTTAACTTTTTGATCTGATTTTTCTTGAGCAGCAAGATAACTATATGTCTATACTGGATTTAACATATATTTTTACCATGTTTAGCATATATTGGATTACATGCCATCAGGGAATGAGGTAGAAAGTAGGGGGGGGGAAATGGAAACATAAGGTTTTTCAAGGGTCAGTGTTGAAAAATTATCTTTTCATATGTTTTGAAAATAAAAACTTCAATAAAAACACTGTTTGTCCATCTTTAAAATAATTTATAAAATGTTAAATATTGAAAACATAGGAAAGTAATTCCTCCCAGAATGGTTTTACTCTGGACTACATTCCAAAAAGATAGAATGAAATAGATAATAATATTGCTTTAATAATAATAACTTATTACTTTATAAAGGATAGTGAGTTTCTGCTACATATTTGTAGCTACCTGATATGTTTTTCTAGATATGCTTCTAGTATTTTATTGAATAATCTTATAGTAATAAAATTTTTGTAGGAATAGGTTGAGTTATTTATTATTCATCACCCTGCCTTTAGCTATTGTCATGCTGAAGATTTGATAGTTACCCTATAGAAGTTAAACTTGTCTTTAATATTTTCATTTATGTCTAAAAATTAAATTATTTTTATACTATGTAATGACTTATTAAACAAAATAACAATAACTGAATAGTAGCTTGTTCATGGATGTTTCTCTTCTCTCTGAACCCCATTGAATATTATAAGAATGAAAAGATGATGATATTCATGATGATAATAATTACAACTGATATATATAGTCCCAACAAAGTACTTCACATATTCTCTCATAAGATTGAAATAGATGAAACCATTTGTTGCAGAGCTTTGGTTGTAATAGAATGGATGGGTTAAACAAAGATTACTATGTTTCTTACATTTTAGCCTTTATAATGCCTTATCATATCATGGAAGTGAAACTAAGTTCTTAAAGGTTATGCCAGTAAACACAAGTCCTAGCAAGACTTTTTGTTAGAAAGGCTTGAAAGTACAGGCCCAATGAATTATCTTTTGGCACCTATGAAATTTTTTTTCTGTTCTATTCTACATAGTTTGATTCTACTAGGACCCATATTTATTTAGAACAGTAAAATCGTATAGATTTAAGGACAATTAATTTTTAATTGTTATCAATATCCAGTTTAGACTAAATCATGAAAGGAAAAAATACAGTATTGTAATTGATATTTCTCCTTCTCTATATTGTGATTTATCTTACACAAGTTCATCCCATGGAGCATTCTATTTCTGGTCCTGCTTGACCACATGAATATGCAGAGCTAAAGGTCTTATATTTTGAGATTACAGAGTTTTCTTTAGGTCTAGAACAATTGATGACTTGGAAAATATATAAAAAGGAGTCATCTTCAGGAGTCTTGGACTGCTTTTTGAGAAGAGGGTAGGAGGAAGGGGACTTGTTTTTATTTTCATACTCATAAGGCTGTGAGTACATGACACAGAAAACATATATACTGCCTAGGCTAGCCTAAGCCTAGGTTTAGACTGTTTCTTTTCTTTTCTTTTCCTTTCTTTTCCTTTTTTTTTCTTTCCTTTCCTTTCCTTTCCTTTTCTTTTCTTTTCTTTTCTTTTCTTTTCTTTTCTTTTCTTTTCTTTTTTTATTTCCTGATCTTAGGCAAACAAACATCCTGGTGTGTCCAGGCTTGGAGACAAAAAAAACTTTTACATTGGTGCTGAATGTTGGCAGAGGTAATGCAGAAAGTTAAGCACTTGACTTAGAGATAGGAAGACTTTAGTTCAAATCTGGAGGTGATGGGCAAGTTACTTGACCTGTTTGCCTCATGTAACATGAGAACATGAGAATAATAGCAACTACCTCACAGGGATATTGTAAGTATAAAATTCAGTAACATTTATAAAGAACTTTGAAAACCTTAAAATGCAACATAAATACTCTCTACCATTATCATTATTGTTATCTCTAAGGTTTCTTCAAGTTCTAAAAATTCTATAATTCAATAAACCTCATATTCTATTATAAAAATGTGTTAAGAGCTTTCTTTGCAATCTGGACATAGGGACTTAGATACCAGCTTTTTTACTTTCTAGCTAAGTCATTTAGGATCCTGACAAATAGTGGATTCCAGAGGGCATTTCCCCAACCCCAAAGTATACATGTGGCCTCCCAGTTAAGCAAATTATTTACATGTTTTTTGTGTATTCTCTAGAATAATTAGATAACTTTGATTCTACAATGTCCTAGATATTTTTGAATGAAAAATAAAAGCCTTAACTTTATATTATAGACTATGATTACATAATCTATATGATTTAACTGAATTATTTCACCTGAATTCAGTTTGCATTTTTGGGAATGATAATAAATGAAACTGCTATTTAAAACAACCTCATGCTGAAGTGGCCAATTATTCATGCTTATGACTTCTTTCAATATTCTCTAAGAACATTTAAAAATAAAATAACCTTATTATAAAAGCATAGATATAATAGAAGGAAAGAAGCAGATGTGGAAATATAGAGTGTTTCTGAGAGCAGGCCAATGTCTTTAAAAGAAAGTGATTCCTGGGGAATGGTTAAAGAGAAAGTACAGATTATTCCACTTGGATAGGTCAAGGGGCTTGACAGTTTTTGCTCACTATCTTAAAATTGAAAAATAGCTAGGAGAAATTGTCCTGATTCTAGCTAGTACAATTTTTCTTATCAATTAATTTTTTTACTAATCACTATTAAATAATCTTATCTTATCTTTATAGGGATTATACTTCATTAAGAAATGTAATAATTCATTAGAAAATGTAGAATTTTGCCTTTTCTGAAATTTTCAAAGGGCTTCAAGTTATCTTTGGAAGCTTGATCCTTTCTTTGGGGATTTTGCTAACTTTTTTCCACTCGTTTTTCTTATATCCACATATCCAAAATTATCTTTCCTCTACTGCAATAGTAGCAGCTAGGGGCAATGGCAAGGAAGATGTTCTCCACCATCAATAAGGGGAATCTTACATGAATAACTAACTTCATAGTCTTGGAGGGTGATAAAATTGCTTGGAGGCAATTGGGATTAAATGACTTGCCCAGGGTCACACAGCCAAGCAGTGTTAAGTGTCTGAGACCAAATTTGAACCGGGGTCCTCCTGTCTGTAGAGCTATGCACTACACCAACTAGCTGCCCCATCAGTGGGGACTATTTCTATTAAAAACTCAAACAAGTTGAGGTAGAATAGGGAAAATTATATTGGTTACAACTTACTCTACTGAGGCAATCAATTTCTTGGGTTCCACAGAACATGGGTAGATAACTTCATCAATGTGCTTCAAGTTACAGTTGGAATAGGCAGTAGAGAAATGGATGAAGACTTCAAGCTTTGACATCTGACTGGCCATGAACAAAAGCTGCTGGGTGGCAATGACGTTGAGTTGCAAAGCATGCCTATAGGACATTAGGCAGAAAGAAAACCATAGGGTTTCATTTTGTGATTTTGTAGTCCTGTAATGGTGGCTACTGCAATAATCAAATTTTATAAAAGTTTATATTGACTGTACCAACTAAATACTAAAATCAATCACAACGATACCGATAAAGTCTGAATCTTTGACTGATTTGGTGAAGGGAACTTCTACATAAAAAACTTCTCTACAAATACGTTTAGGACCTTCTCTGCTACTTGTACTAAAGACTTACCTAGAGGGCTGAGAGTTTAAATGATTTGCTATCAAGAACTTGTTAGAAGGAGGGCTTGAACCCAATTCTTTCTAGGCTTCTTCAAAGGCAGATCTCTATCAATTATGCCACATTGCCTTTCATACTGTAGATTATACTTGAAAAAACACAGTATTTAATACTTGTATAATGATGACATATATATGTATACATATATACATATATATATGTATACATATATACATATATATATATATGTAAAATATTGAGCAAATCAGCAAAGTCCCATGCAATTCAGACATCATGGAAATAGAATACAGGCACAGGAAATGTAGCAGGTTTGTATAAATCGTGCTATAGATTGAATGTGTTTAGGGGAAGTTTAGAATGTAGAATTAATTACTTTTAAATTTAGAAAGGATCTTACAGATACCTAGTCCATTAGTAGTACCTATTACATTAATGGTCACTTGTCCACAAGGTTCCCATCATTTAGTGAAATTAGTATTTTCTTTGCTATTCGTAATATAGTGCACATACCTTTTATTATCATATAATATTCTATTTCCTCCATATAATTTGTTATTCCATTCACTAGCATAGCTATTCTCAACTTTTTTAGTCTCTTTTCAAGCCCTTGTGTAGTATTCCAAATCCTACCTTCTCATTCTCAGATTTTGCTTCATACTTCACTTAAAATATTGAAACCATTCACCAAAAGCTTCCCTGTTTTCAAACATTCCCCTACCCCTGTCCCTTATCCTCTCTCTCTCCCCCCATATATTTCCTTCACACAGGTTTGGATGAAAAGATGCTCTTTTTCCTTCTGAAAACTAACTCCTTTAAATGAATCCCTCATTCTGTCCCTTCCTACTTCAACAGCATATTGCTTCCATTATCATCTCATCTCCCACCTTTAATTTTTTTAAAAATTTCTGATCTTGAGGGAAAGAAACATTCTAATTTGTGACTTCAATTTGCAATTAAATAATGATGCTTTTAATTACTAGTAAAAACTTATGGAAGCTTAAGAAAGTTACTATACTATAGGACTGGTACCTTGGTTAATTCAGTTGTGAAACAAAATAAAAAGTGATGTTTCACTGACACTGACTAAACTAATGCTTTTTGTTGGTTTGTTTGTTTTTATTTTAATTTAAAAAAAAGCATGGTTCAAGGCCTGATTGTCACATCATATTATATTGCTTTGAATTAGATGAATTTCTCCAGACAGGTTTATTGGCCATGATCTTCTATTCTGAATTACTAGTTGTTAAAAAGAAAAAAATGGGAACATACCTTAGTGGATCATCAAAGCGAACTGTTGCTGCACAGTGGAAGATGATATTGGTATGGGTCAGGAGCTCCTCTAAATCTTCTTTGCTGATGCCCAAATCTGGCTTTGTGAGATCTGAATAAATAGGTCTGATCTTCTCAAAGATATTTGGACAAATTTCTTTGGCTTTTTCAAAAAGCTGCAACATATATGAAGGTCAATACATAACTAATCTTTACTCCATTCTTCATTTTGACATTTACTAAACTAATTCTTGAAAATTGGCTAGCTTTCCTGATAAAAGCAATAAAGCTTTATCATTTAAAAACCTTGTTTATTCTATACCTATTTTCTATGCACTCTATGCTCTAAACCAAATAAGTAATTTAAAAAAAATTATAGATAACATTACATTGACTGAAAAAGTCCAAAATATTGGCCTTACTCATTGCATATCAGCATAGTGATAAAACATTCCATTCAAATCCCCTGATTACCTTTAATAAGCAGCAGAAAAATATAGGATTCCTATGTAACTCTTAAGTGAGAAAATAATTTCTCAGGCATGAAGCAGAAAGATTTTTGGATCTGCTGTCAAAGGACTTAGGTTTGAATTTTGGCTCTATTATTTACTCTACCTTGTCTAAGTTACTTAATTTTTCTGTCCTGTTTCCACATATATAAAATTAAGGAGATGAATTAGATGACTTTGTGCATCCTTTCAAATTCTAAATTTCATATCTTCTGATCAGATTCTTGGACACAGAGCAATATGATCTGAACTTAATGGAGTAATCTACTCCAGAATAAGAATTATAAATGGATGAGGCAGTGATGGTGAGGGAAAGAACATTAGATCCAGAATCACAGTCAGTATCAAAATCAGAAGACCTGTTTCCAAATCTTAGTTCTGTCACTTATTTCCCAGGCAAATCATTTGCTTTTTCTAGTCCTCTAAAACAACTAGATGAAGAAATTAAATCCTAGATCTGACAATAATTTGCTATGTGATCCTGGTCAAGTCACTTAACAAATATGATTTCAACATTATTTCAGCTTCTTCATATATAAAATGAGGGGAGTGGATTAGATGTGATTAGATCTAATTTAAGGGATTAGATGAACTTTCTCTGATCTCTTCTAACTTTTACATCTTAGATATAATGCTAAAAAGCCGGGGTCAGAAGACTTGTGTTTGAATCCTAATTCTGTCATTTATTAACCATCTTGCCTCTTGGGACTTCAGTTCTCTGAGCCTCTGCTTATTTCTTTGTAAAGCAGACATAGAATTAATAATCATATTACATATTAAAGGATATATGAAAAGTATTTTTATAAATATTGAAGGATTATTTAAATGTAAGTTTCTATTAAGAATACCAGTATGCTTTATTCCTATTATAATAACAGAGAGAATTATTGTTCAGATTGAATTGTTCTTTTTCTCTTTGAAAAACTCTTGGACAAATTGTCAATTTTCATTTTCCAAGAAATATACATTTTAAGAAATAAATTTTTGTTTAAATCTTGTCTTTATATTGCATACATTTCTTAATGTAGCCCTCCTCACTTCCCTTTCAAAGCCATAAATTAAAACAAAGAAAAAGAAAAGAAAAAAAAGGCAGCCCCAAGAAGAAAACAAAATATTGACAAAATTTGACATTTTATTTGTTTTTTTTTTTTTTTAATAACCCTAGCCCCTACCTCTTGGAAGAAAGGATATATGTATGTAGTGGGGTATATCTTCTTTTTTCAATTATAACTATTTTTTTTTAAAAATCAAAAGTTATTTTATTTTGAATATTAATATATTAGAAAATTATTTCACAAACTATCAACTTTTTTTTACTAATATCTCCTCAAAAATACACTGCAAGTGAATTTCTATAATATCTGCTTGGCTTTCCTTGATTGAAGAATACATGGTCTAATGATGACCATGGAAATGAGAAAAAAGAAACCTGGATTTAAAAAAAAATTCTTCTTTTCCATGAACCTTGACCATTGAAAAAGGTATATGGACAAGAGGAAAGCAGCATGGTGAAATCACACTGGGTTTGTGGTCCCTTACTAGCCTTTGTATGGATGTGTATCATCTTGTCATATTATCTACAAGTTGAACCTTATGCCCCAAGTGCACTGATCATTTGGAGTCTATTATAAGTGGTATCTCAAATAATGGCCTGAAAGAAAACCTTTTTTTCTGCTTTGATGATCCCATACTCCTACAATCCCTGGCCTCCATTTAGAAAAACTGCTGACTCAGCCTCCTGTATGTTTTATCACTCAGTGCTGATTGTCTGCCACATATATAGAATTTTGTTCATTTTCTCAGCCCTTATCCTAACTTAGATTCCCATACACAGGGAGGTCCAGAACCAACAATTCTTAAATGTTCTTGACTTCAAATGGATATTTTGGCCTGAAGCACAAGAGTGCTTTGAATAATAACAAATTCCAAAGAACAGATGGACCTTATGGTCTAAGGTCTCTAGGCTAAGGCTGCAGCCAGTAACTAGTTCACAGCATTAATGTAGGTAGTACCTTTTGGTCCAGAATGATAATCAGATATTCATCATCACAAACAGAAAGCAAGCTGTGAAATCATACCTCTCCTGCCTCACTGAAAAGTTATGAGTTGTCATTAAGTCATTCAAATGTAAGAATTCTCATCAAGATCAGTCTTTTCAGTGAGATGGTGTCCCAACATTTCCATGCTGCAAGAGGAAGATTCTCAAGGGGGATAGGCTGACCTGGATCATGTCTCTCTACAGCTCTGGCATTATTTTTTCTTTTCAGTCTGCTGAATTAGTCAGTCAGGCTGATTAGGATCACCTCTCAAGTGGGCCAACCAATTTTCTGGAAGTGGACTGGTTAACTGGATGGGAAAAGAATTCTAACATATACTCTGTGTGGTTGACTTGGGGATACATCTCTGGTCTCTGGCCAGAAGTAGTTTTCTGTCCATTGGATTTTATCTTGTTAATTTATTAGTCTGGGACAAAGGATCAGACTGTGAGATTGTTTCTATTACACCGTGAATGACTCCTCTAGTACCTTTCTTTTCATCCTTTGTGTAATAAATAGGATTTTATCTTGTCACAAAGACCCATATAATTTCTTGGTGAAACTCTATTGGTTCACTCCCTGAAAATGCTCTCCTAGGAAAAGCCATTTTTACATTCAATCCCAGGAAAATCTTCTCTGTTTTGAAAATTGAAAATTTGAAAATTCTTCTTCTGTTTTGAGGAACAAGATTGAGGGAGGCAGACAATGTTTTTATATTTACCTATTTTCTTTTTTAAAAAATAAGTTTTTATTGATGCCTTCTGTTACTTAGATTATCATAGTTACCTCCAATAGCCTCCGAAAAGACATTCCATATAACAAATAGTATTTTTTTAAAGAGGAAAAAAAAAACACTCCAACTGGCCAATATGTTGAAAGATTCCAAAGTCATGTACAATATGTAATACTTGTAGACCTCCTACCTCTATGAAGGGATTGGTTGGGGGTGTGTCTTTTTTTAATCTCATCATTCAAATAATGCTTGATCTTTATAGTTTTGTTACATTTACTTTTGATTTTTTTGGAGTATGGCTGCTTTTTCATTTATATTATTGTTATTACTATGTATATTGTTTTCTGGGTTCTGCTAAGTTCATTCTGTGCCAGTTCATGTAGATCTTTCCATATTTCTTTGTATTCATCATATACATCATTTCTTATATTAACAGTAATATGTACCATTCATGTACCATGACTTATTTGTCCACTCTTTGATCAGTAGACATCGATTTTATTTCTAATTATTTGCTCTTACAAAAAGTGCTACTACAAATATTTTGGGGGTATTTGGGGACTTTCTTTTTATCCATAGCTTCTTTTAAATCTAATAAAGGAGTTCCTGGTCCAAAAGGTATGGATATTTTAATCACTTTGTTTGCATTAATGCAAAATGCTTTTCAAAATGGTTAAACTTAGTTCTCCTCATGAAGGCAAAATAACTTCTCCACTATGTGTCAGTTATAATCTCTAATAGAAGACAGCTAACTGTTCTAGACTGTCACAGATTCTTGTTCAAAGGCAATTAATTGTCAGTCTATTCAGGAAGAAGTGTCATTATTGCCATTTTTTTTTCTTTTTGTTTGTGGTGATCTTTGCCAATTTGAGAGGTATGAAGCAAAATCTCAGGGTTGTTTTGATTTGTATTTCTTTTATTATTAATGATTTCACAATTTTTTCCTATAGTTGCAAAACTTCGTAATTCTTTTGTGAACTATGTTCTTTGATCACTTATCTATTGGGGAATAACTGTGTACATATATCTATATACATAGATATATGTAAAGATATATATATATATCTATAATATTGTACATTTAAATACACACATATTCACATATATATGTGTATACACACACACACACACACACACACACACAAACATTTACATCTCTTGGATATCAAATAATCACCAGAGAAGTATGATACAAAGATTCCCTTCTCTATTTGAACATGTCCTTTCTTATTCTAGATGCATTAATATTGTTTGTAAAAAAAAGTGTTCCTAAAGAACCAATTCTAAAGTCAGGAGGACCTGAGTTCAAATCTGGTCTTAGACACTTTAATGTTTCCTAGCTGTGTGACCCTAGGCAAGTCACTTAACCCCAATTGCCTCAGCAAAAATAAAATTAAAAAAAAAAGAAGTGTTTCAATTTAATGTAATCAAAGTTATACATGTTATCTTTTGCCTATTTCTCTTACTTGGTTAATAATAGATCTCCTATTCATAATGTTGAGAAATATATCATCTGCTTCTCTACTAATTTTTTTTTAAAATCTGATCATTCATGTTAAAGTTATGTATCCATTTAAAAAGTATTGTGGAATATTGCATAAGGTATTGGTCTAAGTCTATTTTCTGTCAGACTCTTTTCAAGTTTTTCCAGCAGTTCTTTTTAAATCACATAAGATTTTTTCTAGGTAATTTATATTTTCCTATTATGACAATAAGTTCCATTGTTTCTGATTCTTTCTTTATCTTTCCATTTTTTAAAACCAATACTAGATCATTTTGAGATGATTTTGATGATTGTCCATATAAGATATAATCTGAGGTCTGGAAGTGCTATTCATGCTTATTTCTTTTCATCAGCTTTCCTAATATTCTAAAGCTATTGCTTTTTCCAAATGAATTTTGCTATTTTTTAAAATAAAATTCTATAATGGTATTACAAGTGTAAATTATCTTTGGAAGAATTGTCCTTTTTTAAAAGTTGATACAGCCATGAATACCAAATGTTCCTCCAACAATTAGATTGTTCTTTAATTCTTTAAAGAATACTTTGTAATTAAATCTATACAAATCTTTTGGATGCTCTGGTAGGTTGATCCCTAGATATTTTATGTACTTTTAGTTATTTGGAATTGGATTTACATTTAGAAATACTATTGATTTTTTAAGGTTTATTTTGCAGCCTGCCAAATTGCCAAATCAATTAGTATCTTCACTTTTTCCCTAAGGTTTTTCAAGTGTATCATCATGTCATCAATAAATGGGGACAATTTTATCTCTTCTTTATCTATCTTTATGTCTTTAATTTCTTTTTCTTGGTCTTGCTGCTGATGCAATCACTAACAACTATATCAAATAATTATGGGAGGAGTGGGCATCCTTTCTTCACTCTCTTAGTTATTGTATCCCCATTGCATATGATATTTCATTTTAGTATTAGATTCTATTCTATTTTTAATATTAAAAAGAGATCTCTATATCTATACTTTGTAGGTTATTTTATTTATTTTTAACATAAAAGTGCTGCACTTTGTGAAAGGATTTTTCTGAATCTTTTGAGTTGTTCTTGTAGTTTCAAATGTTTTGAGTTTTCAAGATATATCAATTATCTTGGTTGTTTTTGAGTCTTCCTTGTGTTCTGGGTATAAATCTAATTTGGTCTTAATGGTTTCTTGGGTAAATTGCTGTGGTCTGTTTGACAGGGTTTTGTTTAAAATTTCTGACTTAATACTAATGAATGATATTGACTTATAGTTTTCTTTCTATGTTTTATGTTTCCCTGGTTTAGATAGTAGAATTATAAGTATTTCATAAAAAGATTTTGGTAGAGTGCTTTGTTTCTTAATTTTTGAGAAAAAAATTTTGAAGTATTGGTATTTGTTTTTTTTTTTTTTAAATGATAGAATTTTCCCGTGATTCTATCAGAACTAGTAGTTTCTCCCCTTTCCTCTCACCCTTTGACAATTCATTTATATGAAGATCTAGTTCTCTATCTGGTCTTCTGATGATTTGGGTATTTTATATATTTGAAGGTATTTCATTTATTTCTTTTATGTTTTCAGTTTTGATTGCCTATAACTGAATAATATATTCTGATAATTTTTTTTTGCTTTTGTTATATTTCACCTTGTACTATTTTATTTATTGGATTTCCCCCTCTTCTTTTAAATCAGATTAACTAAAGACAACGATTATACAAGTCTTTTCAGAGAACTTGCTTTTAATTTTATCTATAAATTTTGTTTCTTTTATTTCCAATTTATTTTTAAATTTTTAATTTGTGCTTAATTTAGGTTTCTCTATTTCTGACTTAAGATTTTTTTTTAAAAAAATGCATATTCGATTCATTAATCTTGTTTTTTTTCTCTTTTGTTAATGTATGTTTGTAGAGAGAAATTTTTCCTCTGAAATTTTGGTATGTTTCATCACTGTCATTTTTTTCCCTTCATACAATAATTAATTGTTTCCATGATTTTTTTATCCATTTATTTAGGATTTCATTGTTAAATTTCCATTTGGATATGTGTCTTTTGTTTATGATCTCTGAACCAATGAATATTTTCTTTTTCTTTTGTATTGTCTGTAAAGAACATATTAACTATTTCCACCTTTTTACATTTGTTTACAATATCTCTTGCTCTGATTCATGTCCAGTTTTTTTAAAAGCTCCATGTGCTTCTAAGAAATCTTTATTATCATTTTTTGTCATTCCAATTTAACTTTAGTTCATTCTACATTTATTCAGTTCCATATCTTCCCATTTGTTTATCTTTTTTTAAAATGTATAACCTAAGAGGGATATTGAAGTCTCCTTTTCACTATTGTGCTACTGCTTATATCTTTTTGTAATTCAGTTAATGTTTCCTTATTAATGCTATATAATTCTTAGATGAATTTGGATGTTAAGGCATTTGGAGCATCTAATTTTATTACTGAATGTTGATTTGCAAATCAAGATCTAAGTGAATTTATATGTATTGGATCCATCAAGGATTCTAGGACTTTCTCCTATTAGATACATGTGTAGGATATGAAAGGCCATGGCAGTATTACATAAGGATCTTGTAAGATAAGGATCAGGTAAGGATCAAAAGACTATAATACAACATATACTAAAAAATTTCTCAAGTTTAGAGCGGCAAGAGTCCACAAATTAGCTGGTCTGTATGTGTACATGGGTATGTGTGTCTATGAAAACAATCTTTAATAATAAAAAACTCATTTAGAAATTAAAAAGAGCAAGAATTTTATGTAAAACTTTAAATAACTAGAAGGATAATCAAGACTCACTTTCAGGATCTTTCTTATTGTTATATTATCCTTGTTATTATTTTAATAATAACTAATGTCATAACTATTACTGTATTATAAGATTAGCAAGTTATTATTTGCTAATAGTATTCATTGATTTTCTAATATAAGTTTTGGTAGTTTTAATTAGACAATTATAGTTTACTCTAGTGGTATCAATCTGAAATAGGAATAGATCTCTGAGGGTCCTATAATGACTTAGAAAACCACAAATTAACATAATCTGTATTGTATTGTATTTTTATTTATTTTGTAAACATTTCCCAATTACATTTTAACATGTTTCATGGTTTGGCTATGAGTTTGACAATTTTGATCTACATTATGACAATGGAGGATCACTATGTTAGCAAGCATTCTATTCTATTCTACTATGATTCTATCAAACACTCAAAGGTATCTATGATTGTTTTGATTTGAATGTAACTTTCCAATAGACATATCACATCCTCAGTTGTTTGTTATTCATCTCAAACTGAAAGTTTGCTCCACAGGCCTACCCAATTAGAGAGCCTTCTTGCTTTCTCCTAGACCTATGAGTATTCTAATGGAGTGTTAGTATGGTTCACCTCTCATCCCTTACCACCTACTAGTCCATCTTCTTGTCCTGTTGTATACTGTTCTTATTATATAATTAACTCTCAACTTTTCCCTAGAGTTCATTATTTTATACTTATATCTGCACAGAGTTATCTCATACCCATTATGTAACTCTTCAATTTTCCTCTGTGTGATATCTATTTATAATTCTTTGGAAAATGTTGTGTTTTATTTTTCACAGCTATAAAGAAACATCTATAGAGTACTGGAATAAAAAAGGGGGAGGGCTATTGCATGAGTGTGTGGGAGCTAGAGATTATTAATGAAGTTTCATATTTTTCAAAGAAATTTGTTTTAATTCTGAGTACAACTCATCCACTTGCATTGTCTGTCCCAAATATTCATATTTATATACTGTAAGGATTGATCTTTTGCTAAATTCTCAAGCAGTTAGGCAGCTATAGTGGATAGAATTCTGGGCCTGGAGCCAGAAATCTTGTCTCAGATTCTTACTATCTGTGTGATCTGGGCAAGTCACCTAACACTGTTTGCCTCAGTTTTCTCATCAGTAAAATGAGCTGGAGAAGGAAATGGCAAACCACTTCAGTATCTTTGCCAAAAAAAACCCTCACTACGGTCATGAAGAGTCAGATTTGACTGAAAAAATAACAACAAATTGACAGAAGTAACTTATGTTTGATTGATCCCAGCTGTATACTAGGAAATTCTTATGTGTGAAGAAAATTTAGACAATCCTACTCAATTTAATCAGTATTTACTCAGTTCAAATGTGATTTAATGGATATCAATTACTGAATTAAGGAGAATAGAATAAAGGTTAAGTCAGTTAAAGAATGTTAATGCTGTTTGAAGAGTTATATATGTTAGAACCAAATAATTTCTTATGTTTTCATATTAATATTGTATATTAATTATATCAATATTGTGTATTAGTGATATAATTACACATTATAGAATAAAATCATATGACTGTTAATCATCAAGCTTGTTATTGCAGTATTAACACCCCTCATCACTGTCACTGCTTTATTGTAACCTTTCCTTTCACCCACCACTTCCTTATTTCCTAGGATACTGCTGACCAAAATACCAGATGTTTGATTTCCTATGAAAAATTCTACTCAGGTGGGATGTGGAGCACTTTTACTGAGAAAAACCTAAGTTACTAACTTAAAAGCCTTCTGACAAAGTAGTTATGATTGATGGGCATGCTCCTCAACCAATCACAGTTTTCCCCACACCTGATGTTAACCGATCATGAAATTGCTTGTACCCAAGGGGAGGGGTCCCTGATTAGGAGGAAGATCTTGGACTCAATTAATAAGGGACCCCAGGCTCCCAAATAAATTCATTAATCATGCTTGGCACTCTCAGTAACTTATATTGCAGAATAGAATTTTCTGGTCCACAGTAGAAATAGTTGGCTTAAACTACCTTCATTTAGACAACAACTACAACATTTTCCTGGTCATAATCAGTTTACCAAAATTTTCCCAATCACAGTGTTAGGGAGGAGTTGAAGTACAGCAGCTTGCTGATTGACTATCTCTAAGCTCCATCTTCCTTCTCAGTACCATGAATCTACCCAGGAACAGCAATCTAAAATTTGAGCTCTAGACTGTACTATGTATCCCACTGAATGCTGGAACTACTGGGCTTTCCTGTGGGACTAAAGACCTGGGGTATCATTTGCTTCCATTATGTTCTTGAGGGCTATGCTCCTCTTGGTCCCTAATCTCAAATCTCACATGAACAATCTCTACAATGTGCAATAGACATTTTTTTAATATACTCAGCCTTTGTGTGAATGGTAAGGACAAATTCTTTTAAGTCATTATGAATCACTTCCAGTAGCTCTACAATGAATGGATGGAACCAACACAGTGTCATCCATAAATAGAAGCAACTGCAGGATCTCACCATTCAAATAGCTCTTGAACTTAAATTTTGTGCTCCATAATAATAGTGAAAATATTTGACAGCATACATCTCTCCATGCTACACCTCACATTTATGATCACCAAGTCCTTCAACAAGATTATCTCTGTTGTTAGATATTTCAAGGAATTTTGAATGTATGGAAATCACTTTGTTGAAAGACTGCCTTTAAGATAGTTGTATACTCTTAGCAAATCAAAAAAAAAATTCACAAGAAACAAGCAATAAATACAGTGAAAAATATGTTCTATATCTTCCCCAGTAAATTTTATGATAGCAAAGAATACTTATTGAGAAACACTGCCTATTAATGGATTGTGTTCACTCAGTGATTACTTCCTTTCTACAATTCAAACTGATTGTGACTTTGTTTATACATTGTATCTATTTATTTGTATACATTTTATTTCACCTCTGAGAGCTGGGATTCTTGTTTGTCCTTACATTATTAGTACCTAGTATAGTGCATTGCATGTAGTAGATGCTTAATAAATGTTTGTAGAATTGAGTATCAAGTAATCAAGAATAAATGCTTCCAGGCTTAAAAAAATTCTTAAAACCTGTTGTTTGGAGAAGCTTTAGTATAGTTTATCTAAATTTAAATTAATTATTTGTGAACAGTATGAGATAATGATTTCCATAGACCAAAGCATGGCAGTTTCTATAATATAAATTGTATTTTTTAACAATTTTGCTTTTCTTTTAGCTTTTTTTTTAGTTAGTGATACAGATTTCTTCAATTAGAACTATTAAATTGCTGTTTTGTCCTCCCCATCAGTCCCATTCAAAAATCACTGATTTCTATTTCTGTTCAAGGATGGCAACATAGCCAGTCATACTTGAAATAATGGATTCTACAGTAAGAAATTCTAGAGATGATCTAGTCTAATCTAGTTAGTTTATATTATATTTTATATTTCAAGAAAATGAGATCCAGAAAGGTGAAATGATCCAAACGATTTGAATACCTACCTTACAGTTCATCATCTGGGAAACCCTCTGCTGCAGAGACTGTCCAGCTTTGGGCCTCACAAGGATATAAATGACTTTCAAGTCTGGACTGGTACGAAGTAGTTTTTCCACTAGAACTTTGCCCATGAAGCCTGTGGCTCCAGTGATGAGTATTGACTTGCCACCATAGAAAGCTGCAATTACAGACATGGTGATCTCTTACTTTCTTCTTGCTAGTTTCACGATTGAAGTAGCTGAAAGAACAACGACAAAAAAGATCCAAAGATGACACTGGAATTTCCAGGATACGGGATTCTTGAAAAAGTTTCTGGTAGAGTAGAGAAATTCAGAAAATGTTTCTTTGACAAGAACAAAATTTAAAAACCAGATTTCAGCTTTGAGTTTTAATGGGATATTCAGGTTTTTTACCTAATATAATAAAGGGATCAGGGAACATATCAGAGACACCACAAAGGTCAAGGCATCATTTGCTTAGTTCCCTCATTTTATTTTCAAACTTACTCATATTTTCCTCTTCTTTACAAAATAAAAACTATTCTATTAGATAAATTGCTTTAATATTATGTTAAGCAATGATCTTAGAATCATGAAATTATCACACCAAAAGGTCTCTTCATTTTATAGATTCTATTAGACAAATTCACAGTTATCTAATAGGAGCCAACTATGTGTAAAAGACTGTGTAGGCACTGTGAATATCAAGATGAAAAATTATATAGTCCTTACCCTTTAGGAATTTCTATTTAATTGGAGGGAAGGTGATGTGTGTGGAGTATAAAGCATATTCAAAAAAAAAAGCAAACCAGATAAAGTGTTCCAAGAAAATTGAGAAGAGAAAAATAATTTTCAGCTGGATAGAATCAGAGATTATTCCTCTGAAGGAGATAAAATGGACTTCAGCTTTTAAGGAAAGGAGGTTTTCAACAGAGATATGGAAAAATGCATTTGTACTAGAGACAGGTTGCATGACTACACAGAGGTGGGAGACTATAGAGGACAAGATCAGAAATAGTTTCTTTTAGTTGCAACATAGCATTTGTGAAAGAAGATTATGTGAAACAAGGTTAGAAGATTTCCTTAAAAGCTAAAGATAAAGATACTTAGATACCTGATTTGCCTTCAGGATTTTTTTTATTTTTAGAAAAGAAAAAGGAGATGAAAGACTTTAATTTACAGGATTGCTAATTAAACATTTCTTATAATGTTTTGTTTTGAAAATTGATTACTACACAGTACTTCAAAAAGTAAAAAGTAAAGTTAGAGTCATCTAGAAGTTATTTAAAAAAAAACATTGGTTTAATGAACTGATCATACTAACATGTCTTAAAAATATAAGTAGCAAACTTTAAAATTGAGGTATACAGGTGAAATACTGGACTTGCAGTCAGGATTCCTCCTTCAGAATCTTACTGGCTTTATAACTTGTGGCAAGTCATTTATCCTCAGCCTCAGTTTCCTCATTTGTAAAATGGATATAACAATAGCATTGACCTCATAGGATTTGTGAGGATCAAATGAGATAATAATATATGAAGTGCTTTGTACATCTTAAAATGATATTAGCTATAATTGCTGTCGTAATTATTAATTATTATTTAATAATAAAATAGATATTTATAACAATTTATATTTATAATTATACAAATTACATATAATTTATATTACATTATTATGATAATTATAACAATAAATAATTATTATATAAGGAATTAACAATTATTAAATAATTTAATGGCATTAGGATATATTTATCCAAACATATTAGTTAATATATGTTTGTTAATATTGTTAATAATATATGTTAAAAATAACTCAAGATTTCTCACAGTAGTTTTAAAAAAGCCTTCCCCAAATGAAACTTCTCTTTCAACTTATTCTCTATCAACTATATTTCAACAATTATTATTATATTAGTTTAGTTAGACTAATTAGAATTTAGACTAATTAACAACAAATTAACTCATAACAACATGGTCCATGGACCCTGACATTCCCAATACTATTAAATCTATAGAATATTTAACCCTAGAAGTAATCAAACTTTTGTTTTATTGGTAAATACTCAACATAGGTATAAAGGGCCTTTTAGCATGCATAGATTGCCTTACACTGAAGCACCTCTAAGAGGACTTGCCCAGAGTTAGGCATTCTGGGGTTGAGACTCTCTTTCAGGCTTAGGCTTCCTTCTACTGCATCCAAAGGATGAAGATCACAGTCATAGTGTGAGCAGTAGGAAGTTGAATGGATGAGAGGGTAAGGACCTCCTCTACTTAGAATGAGAGAAATGAACCTAGGGTTTTTTGTTTCTGCTTTGTTCTGTTTGTTTTGTTTTCTGTATTGTTCTATTTTGTGAAATTTGTGTTTCTCCCTTTCAGGGAGCCATGGTGACAGATCCTAGAGCCAGGTGAGATGATATAATCATTTGGTAGGGAAGTCCAAAGAAACCAAGGGGCTTAGGACTTGAGCCCAAAGTGAGACTGATTTGGAGTTAGGATTGGAACTGATATAAACCCATTCTCCTTCCCTTCCTTAGAGATTCAGTGGTGTTGGAAGGGAATATGAATCTAAGTATTGAAGGAGAAGGATACATTTTTATATTTATGGTTATATCTGATGTAAACTGTATCCCCCTTGATTGTGGTGGGGAAGGGTTGCTAAGCCCTGAATCGAAACCCCTTCTAGCCTCTGGAAGGGGCCCCATCCTCTTGTTCACAAGGAAACTCCTAGATGAGATCTCCACCTATTCAACTGGAGATCTTGGTCTAGGGCATAATCACTGCCCTCTATAGAAATTATCCCTTAAGGGATTAATTTCCCCAGCCTCAAGCCTCAGAACGCTAAATAAAAGGACGACTCTGAACCCTGAATCCTTGCTACTTCCCTTTTGGAATTGGCCGGCTGGGAAAGTTGCTTTCTCAGCACAATAAACTTATTTTATTTATTTATTTATTTATTTTTAGCTACAAACCTCTCTCCTCATTCATTGGGGTTTGCAAATTCTTTCATAAGGCCTGTAACCTGCCAAAGGGGAATCTCTCAACCCTCATTTCTCTTACCTCAACATACCTTTTGAAGTAGATGTTCCTTTGTAAAAATTAATCTTATTGTTAGTAGGTAAACAGAACTGGGGTACAAGGAAGTATACCTTATACTTGGGAGAATACCATTAAGAGGCTCTAGAAGTTATTTGCAGAGAAATTAGACACATTCAACCCCTTAAAATTTAATTTAATCTAGCATTCCTAGCCTTCCAGGTAGTTAGGGACAGAGCATTCAGTATTAAATGGGAAAATTTGGAAATTCAGGAAACCTGTTCCAAGGTAGTAACAAGTTAAAGTCATTTGTATATAACTCTTTGGCCTTTTCAAATGACTTGTAATTAAATTAATGATTGAAGTTAAGATGTGTTTTCAAATCTTTTCTCATGTAGAAAGAAAAATTTGGATGGCAACACGACAGAGTGTATTTTCTCCCTCCCTCCCTCCCTTCCCCCCTCTTTCCCCCCCTCTGTCTCTGTCTCTCTTGTAATGCCAGAGAAACTAAGGCAAGATAGATTAGATATTTTTAATAATTTATTGATGGAGAGTCTAGATTAGTTAGCTGAATCAGACTCTTGTCTCAAAGTATCCAGCAATGACCAAGGAATTCCAGAGACTCTTATGGGGCTCCAGCGATCCAGGAAACAAAAGCAAGGGGGTGGGGTAGAGTACTGGGGGGGGGTCCAAGAAAGGACCATAAATTCAGTTGATGGGTTGGGGGTATGGAGGAAGGATCATAAATTCTGATAAATTTGGGAAGAAGCTGGGAGACACCTAGTCTGAGACCAGAAAGATGAGGGTCATCTACATATTTGAGATAAGAGTTTTATGACTCTTTGCAATGCTAATGGCCAGAGCTCCCAGCCCTAATTATTTCAGTCCTAATGGCCAGGAAGGGGCATTGCCACTGAGGCAGAACAAGTCAGGGAAATTGAGGCAGAACAATTAAGGGAAACTGGGACAGGGAAACTGAGGCATAACACTCTGTCTCTCTCATTCGGTCTCTGTCTCTATCTGTCTCTGTCTCCCTCTCCCTATCTCTCTCTTGTTCTCAGAAGGAGTTGTAAAAAGCCCATGAAAATCAGTAAATATATTTTCTCTGTTTCCTAATTAAAATCCCAGAAGTCCTTCCAGAGGTAATCATTTTTTTTGACTAACTAGGTTTTAAAATATGAATGTATACATACTGTTGTTATAAGTATAATATTTGAATTTACTAGTGATAACCTATTTCAGAGCTTAGAACTCCAGCTTGTATGTTGAATTATAAATATCACTATCAAATGCAGTATTTTTCTGGTAACTGTACAGAACTGCTTTTAAACCTTCCAGACTTAAATAACTTTCAGTTATTATCAATCATATTTGCACAAGTGAGATTGTTGAGTGGTTTAATAATAGTAGCAGAATTCTTGCTAATATATAAAGTATATGTAATGATAATGTATGATATGATAATTTATGATTTGATAATAACCATTAATTTCCTAGAAAATTCTGGAAGGTGTTTTGGATGTTGCCAATTGAGGTACATGTCTATTTTCTCTTAAGCAGAGGTCCCACTCTTTGCTAAAAAAACCAAAAAACCAAAAAACCAAAAAACAAACAAACAAAAAAAACCCCCCAAAACCAACACACTCTATGAATAGAGAGTCTGCAAAGCTGGCACTTGTCTACAGACATCTGCAGTCAGTCAGTCACTAAGCATTTTTTGAATACTGTGTACAAGGCATTGTGCTATCCACTACTTCACATCAGCTTCTGGCTGATCCAACACTTTTATGAGTCATTTTTCACATTTTTTCCCAAAGTCAGTGAGGTCCTTTAAGTATACCAATACTAGTTCATGTCTCCAACTACCTTTCCATGGGCTACTGAAAAGTAGAGTCCATGACTGCATCTTGAATTGATAAAAGTTGTCTTTTCTTTGACTTTCTCTCCCATAAAACTTCTGTAGTGTCTACTGCAAAAGCCTGTTGCTAAAAATGATTGATTACCTAGCAAATAGTCCAGAACATCTTGAATTCTTAGCATGATGTACTGGTTTATTGAATTTTTCTTGTTCAAAATCTGGAAGCTGACACACTTCATTTATTAGATGAGTTTCTCTTTTGAAAAGGATTAGTTTTCCTTATTGAATCCTAGTCCCTTGGGCTAATAAATTAATCTGTATTACATTCTTAAATAGCACTGACTCTAGTATTTGATTTAGCTGAAATTTTTGGCTTGGGAACTGTTAGATTCTCAAAAAGAATCAGAATCCTTGACTCTGCAAGCACCAAAAAAAAAAAAAAAAAAAAAAAAAAGTCCCCTTAGTTCTACTTTGGAGGTCTAGCAGTTCCTGTGGGCAGGATTCTAGCTTCAGGGG
Organism: Myrmecobius fasciatus; assembly: GCA_023553655.1. Taxonomy (NCBI): domain Eukaryota; kingdom Metazoa; phylum Chordata; class Mammalia; order Dasyuromorphia; family Myrmecobiidae; genus Myrmecobius; species Myrmecobius fasciatus. The sequence continues at coordinate 126,881 of JAJPUD010005293.1, forward strand.
TCAACTTTTCTTTCTTCACATCTGTTCCCCAGAAATGGTTCCCACATTTTTAAACTGTCTCTCTGTAGTCCATATGAATGAGTATTCAAAAAAAGGGCACAAGACTCAATATGAGTAAATTCCATAACACTAGGGAGTGATTCCCAGGGGGCAAATTCATTGTCCCTGCCAACCCTCAGTTAAGTATATGATAGATTATGAGTTTTATTAAATGGTATTTTTGAAAACAGGCCCAACACTATGAACCTTTAAGTGACAATCACATTTTCTACCATTTTGTCATTACTTATGGACACATTCACTAAATAGAAGAAAACTTTAATAGAAGAGAAAGATGCTTTATGCTCAAGAAAAAAATGGAAAAGGGACAGCTAAATGGTGCAGTAGATAGCATTGGCCTGGAAATCAGGAGCACCTGAGTTCAAATGGGGCCTCAGACACTAATGCTTCCTAGCTGTGTGAACCTGGGCAGGTCACTTAATCCCAATTGCCTTTAAATACAAAAGAAACAATGAGAAAATCAGGTACTTTGTTGATTTCTTAGTAATTCTATCACTTCAAAATGAATCTTAGAAGGCAATTAATTAAAGCATTTAAACTGGAGGTGAGGAGAATCACCACTTTGCTCCTGTATCTTTCTATTTATAGTTGAAATTATGCTTCTGATGCTTACTACCTTGCATCAGAAGTGTAACCATGGGTATCACTTCATCTTTCTGGACCACAATTTCCAGATTTTGGGGTTAGAATCAATCTCTCTAAGATCCATTTTTGCTCTAGATCTATGATCCTAAGAGAAAAAAATCTTAGTCCTTAGAGAATTATTGGTCCACTTTAATTTTAAAATGTAATCCTGTGTTTTAGAGATTAATTGATGAGTCCAGTTTGCAACAAACCTATTTAATTTTAGATTCCCTGGGGCAGCTAGGTGGCACTGGCCCTGACATTTAACACTTATTAGCTGTGTGACCCTGGGCAAGTCATTTAACCCCAATTGCCTTGCAAAAAAAGCTTAAGATACCAAAAGATATCAAACATATCAGAGAAAGATTAAAACATAAAATGGAATGGCACTCATAAAATGAGAGAGAAATGTCAACATGAATAAATGTCATTTCAATACTACTTAAAATTGTCTTCACAATTTTTGAACTAGTAATATTAGAATGAAAAATATGGGGGGCAGCTAGGTGGCGTGCATCTGCTGGCAAATTAAAGTTTTAGAACATTGCTTAGAGTGCTGAGAGGTCAAGAGAGTTGTCTGTCTTACCAAGACAGTATCAGAGGCAGGAGATGGTCCCAAATATTCCTTAGAGGCAAGTTCTCTATCCACTATGCATACTGATACTACCTTTCATTAACTCAGGTTATAAGTGAAATATTTGGTAAAATAATAATTTGATCAGGGATCTGATATGATATCTAGTCTTACAGACTCACTAATGGATGAAATACTCCCAGGAGGCCAACCCTTTGCTGATTGAGGACTCTCCCAACAGTAGACAGAGTCATTTTTGAGTAGAAGAGTAAAATGTTTAAATCTATTTTAAAGAAAGAACATTCTGGCAGCAGGATAAAGGATGTTTTAGAGTAATGAACAAAATGGAAACAGAAAGAATCTATTAGGAGACCATTGCAATAATCCAGGGAAGTGATTTTTTTAACCATAAACAAAAAATTGCATGATTCTCACTTTGCTTCAACAGAAAGTCCCTATAATGCAGGGATTCCTCTTGTGAGCAGAGCAGTAATTATTTTAAGATTATTGGAGAAGATTCAAAGAAAGATACCAGGAAAGAGGTTTGGCCCCTGTGAAGTGCAAACATCTCCAGTCTAGTTCTATTGAAATAGCCAGGGATTAGCTGTGGGGGGAGCAGCACTAACCACAGAAACTGGGGGAAATCAGATTTCTGAGTTAGAGAAGATTGAGGGAACTTCTGCTGATAAGGAATACCAGACCTAGCTATGCTGCTGAGACTCGACCCTGGATGAGAAGGAATCAGCACATGCCTGGTGAGTGCAGAAGCAGTGGGGTAGAGATGCTGCTAGCTGCAGGTACTTACAAGATGGCAGAGTTCTTGGTTTTGGGTTCTATGCCAGGGGAAAAAACTGAATGAAGTCAGAGGCACCATCCCCCATACTAGGACTGAAAAGTTACACCAGAAATCTGTTACAAAGGCAAAGGAGAAAGAACCCAACTATAAAAAATTACTATGGAAATAAGGAAGACCAGAGTTCATCTTCAGAGAAGAATAGTAAATTTTTTTTTAAAAGCCTCTCCTATCCCAAAGAGTAAAATCAAATGGTCACCTGCCCCAAAAAAATTCATAGAAGAAACTAAAAAATATCAAATGATAGAGAATGAGGAAGAAAAAGATTATGAAAATTATCTAAGCAAGATTATGAAAAGGAAGTCAACCAAATAGAAAAGGATATCCAGAAAAATAAGGAACAAAATGACTCCTTGATAACTAGAACTGGGGAAAGGGAAGCCAGCAAAGTTATGAGACCAAAAAATAATAAAACAATATAAAGAATGAAAAAATAGAAAAGAATGTGATATCTCATGACAAAACCTATCTAGAGAACAGATCAAGAAGAAAAAAACATAAGAATAATTGGACTACCTGGAATCTATAATTAAAAAAAAAGAATCTTGATAGGGTACTATAAGAAATAAGGAAAATTGTCCCAAAGTATTAGAATAAGAGTGGAAAATAGAAAATAGAAAAAAATCCACCAATTACCACTTACTTGAAAGAGATCCCATGAAGAAATCCTATAGGAACACATAGCTAAATTCTGAAAATTCCAGATCATGGAAAAAATAGTACAAGCAAAAAAGGAAAAAAATATGACAAAGTTATATTTAGAATCACATAAGACCTAGCAGTGGCTATGTTAAAATACCACAGGTCCTAGAACATTATATATTGAAGAACAAAAGAACTAGGATTGTGGCTGAAAATATTATACCCAGCAAAATTAAACATAGTCCTGAATGGAAAAAAAAAAAAAAAACAAACCCAGACATTCAATCACTTGTCATATTGTGCCACAGTTCCCCTGTCTCAGTTTCCCTCAGTAATTGTTCTGCTTCAGTAGCGATCCCCCCCCCCACTTCTGACCATCAGGAATAATTGGGCTAACATTCCAAAGAGTCATAAAACTTCCAGATGGTCCATCTCAAACACCTAGACATGCCCCTTATCTTTATGGCCCCATACTTAATGCAAAACTCTTCCCAAACTTATGAGAATTTATGATTCTTCATACCCCCAACCTGTCAGAACTGAATTGATAGTCCTTTCCTGGAACTCCAATCCCCTTCTCCCCCCCGACATGCCTTCCCCCTCCTTTTGCCTGTTCTTCTTTGTTCCCCTGAGCACTGAGAGCCCTATAAGAATCCTTGGAACAAACTACTAATTGCTGGGTCTACTTTGAGATCCATACTGGCTGGCTAATGGCTGCCAGTCTAAACTCTCAATGGACTGGGTGCTTTGAGACAGGAGTCCCATTCAGTTCCACTCCATAGCTATGGATTCTAAACTCTCCAATTAACATCAATAAAATATTCATTGGTCTCCATTCTGTAGTACTGACTCAGTTTCTCTTGGAGCATTACATTTGGAGGCCCCACAATATGAGTGTTACATTTGGAGGCCCCTGCGAGATATGAGATCTGGGACCAGTATTACAGATTGGAGATCAACAGGTCTCCTTCTGGAGCCTTGGGGTGGCTGTATTTGGGCTCTTTGTTTAGGGAAGGCCGGCCCTCTGGCTTGTTCCAGAGTCCCTCAAGGAGAACAGCTTCAGCCACAGCAAGAGCTCAAGACAGACACCTCCATCTGGCCATAGGAGAGTCTCTTTGAAATCCCTGAAAGTTAAGTTCTGTCTGTCTGTCTGTCTGTTTGGGTGTCGACACACTGATTGGTCCCCAGAAAGAAATATGAAAATTAAAATTTGTGGCTGACAAGTTGTATATGTTTTATTTTTATTTTTCATCTGGGAGATGCCAATGGCATCATCTGGTTCTGGGTGTCTTAAGACACAAATCCGGGTGCTTTAGAACAATCTCTGGGTCTGAGTGCCTTTGGGCACAATTCTGGGTGCTTTTAGAGTGCTATCTGGGTCTGGGTGCTTGTTGGCACAAATCTGGGTGTCTTAAGACAGGAATCTGATTTCTGGGCATTCTCTGTGAAGGCAGAGAGTGCACCAGACTGGAGCTTGGGAACTATTTGAAAGGCTCAATTTGAATTCCTGAGAGGGAGAGAGAAAAAAACTCCCCTCTCCTCTCATGGCATTCCTGAATAGCAAGAGTGTGCTCCTACTTTGCATGTGTTAACTGTTGCCTCTGTGTGGTCAGTGTTTGTGATTTGTCTGTCTGTTTGGTTGATTTAAGGAACTCTGTTAAGTTTTAAGAACAATGATTAAGAATGTGCCATTGGTCATTTCAATGTTAAAAAAAATGTTTGTGGTTTTTAAATTTCTTATTGGAGTTCAGTGTTTGCATTAATTTGAAAGCAGGAATAGAAAAGTTTGGCTACCTTTAAAATGCTGGCAGAGAAGTTTTTTTTCCCCCAAAAGCCTGTGGGGGTGGGGAGAGGGAGGAGGAAAGAGGGGGAGAGGAGGAGGAGGAAGAAAAAAAAGGGAAGAGCAATAAAATACTCTTATCTGATTGGGATTTATAGTTCTGCCTGGGGGGAGGTGGAGAGAGAGAACAAAGGAAGTCAATTTGTGTTGGAGAAAAATTTGGGAAAAAGTTTTGGGAGACACAATTCAAAATATATATGTGTGTTTGGGTGTGTGTATGTGTGTACATATATATATGTGTGTGTGTATTACATATATACATGTATGTGTATATGTGTGTGTATATGCATGTATACATACAACCAAATGGTAATTCAGTTTGCCTGCAACATTCCATTGGAATTTAGGAAATTTATTTAAGTGAGAAAAGAAAAAAAGCCATATCCTTATGGGCTTATTGGTCTATTGAATTTTGGGAACTTGGTTTTTATAATTTCTGTTGCCTTGTGCATGCTAGATTGCTTATTCTGTATATAAGATCTTAGAAATTTGTTTGAATATTGAACCATTAATACTGAAAGAGAAGAAAAAATTTTCTAAAAGCTGTATTTGATTTGATTCAGGTTAATAATAGCTTGTTTAAAAAAAAGTCCTGATAACTTATGTTACCTTCTGAAACATTGGATAATTGATAAACATTTTAAGTTATGCTTTAAATTTTGTAAAATTTAATTTTGAACGTGTGTGAGTTTTATGGAATTATTTAGCTATTCACTATATTGTTACTCTTGAAAGTTTTGAAGGAAAGGAAAAGAAAAAGATAAGAGGAAAGAGACGATTTTATATGAATGGGATAAGGAATTGAGAGACAAAAGAGGAGAGAAACAATATAAGAAAGTTATTTTGGGGGAGGGAGAAATGGCAAGGTTCTTTCTCAAAGGTGAACTCACCTCCCTTCCCCCACCCACCACCTTTGGCTGCTTCTTTAGAAAGGGAGCAAAGAGTGTTTTTTAAAGGGACAGTTCACTTTTACATGGTGTTAATTGACTGAATATTTTTTTTCTGAGTGCATGATTGTCTCCTTGTTTAAAGAATATGATAACAAATGTGATCTATAATTTGGTAATATTATTTCCAAAGGTTTAATTGATATTTTTTCAGAATCTTTCAGATTCTTTTATGTGAAATTAGGATATTCTGGAGGGGGGGGTGGAGCCAAGATGGCGGAGTAAAGACGTGACTCTCTGTGTCCTCCTCCAATCTTTTCTCAAATCAACAATAAAATAAGCCTCTGAACTGATCTTCAAGTCAACGACTCCAGAAATATTAGGACACGGCTTGCAGATATCTCTGAAGAAATTCATATCAGGTCGGTTTAACTCGGACAGAGGAGTAAACAGTTTACTTAGTGCAATCCGGAAGTGAGGGTGGGACTCAGCTCAGGGTGGCAGAAACTCAAACTCCAAACTCCAAACACCTGGAGTATATCTGAGGCACTTGGGACACTCTGCCCTGATTGGGGGCAGGTGTTCTGGCAGATTTGCCTTTTTAAAGAAGTACTTCTGCCAAAGTCCTAGCTCCTACCGGCCCACCACCTTGAGTTGGTTAGCGGAATTGCCTCAGGGTAAACGCAGCTGCCACTTCTCTAGCCTTAAACAGACCCCCACGCTGTCTAAAAAAAATGAAGAAGCAAAAGAGAGCTCTCACCATAGACAGCTTCTATCAAGAGAAAGGAGGGCAGACCCCAGATCCTGAGGTTCCTTTAGACAAAACTCCAGAGGAAGTAATCAAGGACCATCACTGGTCCCCTTTTCAAAAGGCCTTTCTGGAAGATTGCATAAGAATCTCAAAAGAGAGCTGGAGTATAAATAGGAAAATAAACTGAAATCAGTGCAAGAAGGATACAATATCTTGCAAGAAGGACATAATGCCTTGCAAAAGAGATATGAAAAAGACACCAATTTATTGAAAAACAAAATTGGTGAATTGGAAATAGACAATAATGCACTGAAAAATAAAATTAGTGAAGTGGAAAAAGAGTGCAATGAACAAAAAAATTTAGCTGGCCAGTTAAAAAAGGAGCTAAAAAAGGTAACTGAAGAAAACAACACTTTAAAAATAAGAATTGAACAAATGCAAGTGAATGACTCAATAACATTTCAATAATCAGTCAAACAAAAATTAAAAAATGAAAAGAATAGAAGAAAATATTAAATATCTCCTAGAAAAAACAACTGACTTGGAAAATAGATCTAGGAGAGACAATTTAAGGATTATTGGACTTTCTGAAGGCCATGATGAAAAAAAGAGTCTAAACACTATCTTCCAGGAAATTATGAAAGAAAACTGCCCTGAGGTTGTAGAATCAGAAGGCAAAATCACCATTGAAAGAATCCACCAATCACCTTCTGAAAGAGACCCCAAAATTAAAACTCCAAGGAATATCGTGGCTAAATGTCAGGACTATCGCAACAAAGAAAAGATTCTGCTAGCAGCTAGAAAGAAACGATTCAAATACCAAGGATCAATAGTTAGAATCACACACAATCGGTCAGCCTCCACATGGAAGGATCGAAGGACCTGGAACCAGATATTCTGAAAGGCAAAGGAACTTGGATTACAGCCAAGATTAACCTATCCAGCTAGAATGAGCATTATCCTCCAGGGAAGAAGATGGTCATTTAATGATTTAGGTGAATTTCACCTATTTCTAATGAAAAGACCAGATCTGAACAAAAAATTCGACCTCCAAACACAGAACTCATTTGAAGCATAAAAAGGTAAAAAGGAAAGGACTCTTGAGAATTTTATTTCTACTATGGTGATACTTAAAGTGTGGGAGTATAATTGACTAGATATTACTTTGGTAATATGAAAAAGAAAACTAGAGGGGGAAAGGTTATCATACTGGGGGAAAAAAGGAAAAGGTGGTAAAATAAGATTTTAAAAAAAAGGAGATAAAAACTAGGTAAAATCTCATGAAGAGGCAAAGAAAACCTAATATAATTGAGAGAAAGAAGGGAGGGACATGAGCATTGTGTAAATCTTACTCTCATTGGTTTGGGCTCTAAAAGTGTATGTCAGACACTTGATTTCACATAGAAACTTGTCTGTTGCTAGAGGGAAGTGGGAGGGAAAGGAGGAAAAGAAAGGGATAAACTAATAGAAGGGAAAATAAAAGAATCAGGGGAAAGGAGTAAAAACGGGGGAGGGGACCTAAAGGGTGGAGGATTGTTTGGGGAAGGGGGTCATCAAAAGCAAAGTACTGAGGGGGGAAGAGAGAAAGGGGAAAAAAAGGGAAAAACATAACCTGGGTAAATAAGATGGCAGGAAATAAAGAATTAGTTATTCTAACTGTGAATGTGAATGGGATGAACTCTCCCATAAAGCAGAAGCAGATACCAGACTGGATTAAAAACCAGAATCCCACAATATGTTTTCTACAAGAAATGCATCTAAAACATAGTGACACATATAGGATGAAGGTAAAAGGTTGGAGCAGAACCTATTATGTTTCAGGTGAACAAAAAAAAGCAGGGGTAGCAATCCTTATCTCAGATCAAGTAAAAGCCAAGATAGATCTAATCAAAAGAGATAAGGAAGGAAACTATATTTTATTAAAGGGTACCATAAATAATGTATCAATATCAATACTAAATATGTATGCATCAAATGCAATAGCATCCAAATTCCTAGGGGAGAAATTAAGAGAGATGCAAGAAGAAATAGACAGCAAAACTATACTAGTGGGGGACCTCAACCTTGCTCTCTCAGAATTAGATAAATCAAACCACAAAATAAATAAGAAAGAAACTAGGGAGGTAAGCCAATTGTTAGAAAAGTTAGGTATGATAGCTCTATGGAGAAAGTTGAATGGAGACAGTAGGGAGATTACTTTTTTCTCAGTGGTCCATAGAACTTATACAAAAATTGACCATGTGTTAGGGCATAAAAACCTCAAAATCAAATGCAGAAAGGCAGAAATAGTAAATGCATCTTTTTCAGATCATGATGCAATAAAAATCACATGCAATATAAGGCCAGGAAAAAATAGACCAAAGGTTAATTGGAAATTAAATAATCTAATCCTGAAGAATGAATGGGTGAAAAAAGCAAATCATAGACACAATCAATAATTTCATCCAGGATAATGACAATAATGAGACAACATACCAAAATTTGTGGGATATGGCCAAATCGGTTATAAGGGGAAATTTTATATCTCTAGATGCTTACTTGCATAAAATAGAGAAAGAAAAGATCAATGAATTGGGCTTATTATTAAAAAAAAACTAGAAAAAGAACAAATTAAAAACCCTCAATTAAATACCAAATTGGAAATTCTAAAAATAAAAGGGGAAATTAATAAAATTGAAAATAAGAAAACTATTGATTTAATAAATAAAACTAAGACTTGGTTATATGAAAAAAAAACAACAAAATAGATAAACCTTTAGTTAATTTGATAAGAAAAAGGAAAGAGGAAAATCAAATTGTTAGTCTCAAGAATAAGGGAGAACTTTCCTCCAATGAAGAGCAAATTAGAGCAATAATTAGGAGTTACTTTGCCCAACTTTATGCCAGTAAGTTTGATAATCTAAATGAAATGGAGGAATATCTACAAAAATTGCCCAGGTTAATAGAAGAGGAAATAAAATATTTAAATAGCCCCATATTAGAAAAAGAACTAGAACAAGCTATTAACCAACTTCCTAAGAAAAAATCTCCAGGGCCAGATGGATTTATATGTGAATTCTACCAAAGATTTAAAGAACAATTAATTCCCATACTATACAAACTATTTGAGAAAATAGGGACAGAAGCTATACTACGAAATTCCTTCTATGATACCGATATGGTGCTGATAGCTAAACCAGGTAGGGTGAAAACAGAGAAAGAAAACTATAGATCAATTTCCTTAATGAATATTGATGCAAAAATTTTAAATAAGATATTAGCAATGAGATTACAGAAAGTCATCCCCAGGATAGTACACTATGACCAAGTAGGATTTATACCAGGAATGTAGGGCTGGTTCAATATCAGGAAAACTATCAGCATAATCAATTATATTAATAACCAAACTAACAAAAACCATATGATTATCTCAATAGATGCAGAAAAAGCATTTGATAAAATCCAACACCCATTCCTATTAAAAATCCTAGAGAGTATAGGAATAAATGGGCTTTTCCTTAAAATGATTAGTAGCATCTACTTAAAACCATCAGCAAGTATCGTATATAATGGAGACAAACTAGAACCATTCCCAATAAGATGAGGAGGGAAACAAGGCTGCCCACTGTCACCATTACTATTTAATATTGTATTAGAAATGTTAGCTTTAGCAATAAGAGAAGAAAAAGAGATAAAAGGAATTAAAGTAGGTAATGAAGAAACCAAATTATCACTCTTTGCAGATGACATGATGGTATACTTAGAGAACCCTAGAGACTCAACTAAAAAACTACTAGAAAAAATTCATAACTTTAGCAAAGTTGCAGGATTCAAAATAAATCCACATAAATCATCAGCATTTTTATATATTACCAACAAAGTTCAGCAGCAAGAGATACAAAAAGAAATTCCATTCCAAATAACGGACGATAGTATAAAATATTTGGGAATCCATCTGCCAAGGAAAAGTCAGAAACTATATGAACTAAACCACAAAACACTTTCCACACAAATAAGATCAGACCTAGCCAATTGGAAAAACATTAAGTGCTCATGGGTAGGCTGAGCGAATATAATAAAAATGACAATACTACCCAAACTAATCTACTTATTTAGTGCCATACCAATCAAACTCCCAAGAAATTATTTTACAGATCTAGAAAAAATAGTAGCAAAGTTCATTTGGAAGAACAAAAGGTCAAGAATTTCAAGGGAATTAATGAAAAAAAAAAGGCAGATGAAGGTGGCCTTGCTGTACCAGATCTAAAACTATATTATAAAGCAGCGGTTATCAAAACCTTTTGGTGCTGGCTGAGAAATAGAGCAGTCGATCAGTGGCATAGAATAGGATATCAGGACAATCTATGCAATAACTTTAGCAATTTAGTGTTTGATAAACCCAAAGACCTCAGCTTTTGGAATAAGTACTCACTATTTGACAAAAACTGCTGGGAAAATTGGAAACTAATGTGGAAGAAATTAGGGCTTGACCCACACCTAACACCACATACCAAGATAAGATCTAAATGGGTTCATGATCTAGACATAAAGAGTGATGTTATAAGCAAATTAGAGGAACGTAGTATAGTTTACCTCTCAGACCTGTGGAGAAGGAAGGAATTCATGTCCAAAGAAGAACTGGAAGTCTTAATTGAACACCAGATAGATAATTTTGATTATATTAAGTTAAAAAGTTTCTGTACAAATAAAACCAATGCAGACAAGATAGGAAGGAAGCATCAAATTGGGAAATCAGCTTTACATTTAATGGTTCTGATAAAGTTCTCATTTCTAAAATATATAGAGAATTATCTCATATTTATAAGAATTCAAGCCACTCTTCAATAGATAAATGGTCAAGGGATATGAACAGACAATTTTCAGATGATGAAATTAAAACCATCTCTAGTCATATGAAAAGGTGCTCCAAATCACTATTGATCAGAGAAATGCAAATTAAGACAACTCTGAGGTACCACTACACACCTGTCAGATTGGCTAAAATGATAGGAAAAGATACCGATGAATGCTGGAGGGGATGTGGGAAAGCTGGGACACTAATACATTGTTGGTGGAACTGTGAATGGATCCAATCATTCTGGAGAGCAATTTGGAGCCATGCTCAAAAAGTTATCAAACTGTGCATACCCTTTGACCCAGCAGTGTTTCTACTGGGCTTATATCCCAAAAAGATCTTAGAGGAGGGAAAGGGCCCCACATGTGCAAGAATGTTTGTGGCAGCCCTTCTTGTAGTAGCTAGAAACTGGAAACTGAAGGGATGCCCATCAACTGGAGAGTGGCTGAATAAATTATGGTATATGAATGTTATGGAATATTATTGCTCTGTAAGAAACAACCAGCAGGAAGGTTTCAGAGAGGCCTGGAGAGACTTGGGTGAACTGATGCTGAGTGAAACGAGCAGAACCAGGAGATCATTATACACAGCAACAACAGCATTACATGATGATCAATTATGATGGACATGGCTCTCTGCAACAAAGAATTGTCTCAAACTAGTTCCAATTGTTCAGTGAAGAAAGCCATATAAACCCAGAGAGAGATATATGAAATGAAATGTGGACTACAACATAACAGTTTCATGCTCTCTTAAAAAAAAAAGGATATTCTGTATGAGTTTTAATTGATTATATTGAGTCATCTTAAAATTGTATTTATTATGTTCTAGACAATATGCAATTTAGAATTTTTTTTGTGTGTATGGGTATTTTAAAAGCAAAATTATCTGTAATGTTCACCTTATGAAACATCTACTTTGATACGAAAGATAAGTCCCAGAAAGTTCATGGGACAAATCTCTTACTGTTATCAATATAAATTCAAGATAAATGCCTGTTTAGGATTCATCTGAAGCTTTGGTTAATGGGATTTGTTATTGGAGTTAAATTTCTTGGGCTTGTAGCTAATATTATTTGGGAGTTTTAAAGTTCCACCTTCTGTAAGTTACTGGGACAATTACCTGGAGTAATACTGAGTTACGTCTATTCTATCCTCTGTCCTGTATATGCTAAAGAATCAGTTTTGACTGATTATATTATGGTATGGTCACATCCCTGTTTTTCCTTTCGTAATTAATTTTTATGCTCAAAGCAATAGTCAATAGGAATCATTGATGCAATTTAATTATGTCATACCTTGCTGTTTACAATTTGGTTATATGTAATCATTATACTTAAGTAAATGAATATTTAGCCTAATCCTCTATCTGTTACTAGATATTTGTCTCTGTAGGTATACTGGTCTTTAAAGGTTTTTAAATAATCAGAGGAAAATTAGCACAGTTGTCTGAGAGACCTAATTGCTTTTTGTTTATGGGGATTACAGCTGACAACTGCTTGTCTGTCCTGTGAGACAAACTTCTCTCCTTACATGAGAAGCTGCTGGAAAATCTGTAATGGCTTTTTCATGTTTTGTAGTGGTTCTTGTGAATCCCTGTGAATAGAAAGAATCCTTTCTATCTCAGACTGTTCTAACCTTTATTTGTTAGATTTATTTTTTGTTCTAGATTTTGGCCAAGTTACATTCATATAGACCTGCTTCTGAATCAGATCACAGCTTGCTTTCATTCCCCCCCCCCCCAAAGAAATCAATTTCTGCCCCTCTCAGCCAGAAGCATCTTTTAAAGAGACATCGTCCCTGCTCCTAATGGACTTTGTGCCTTATTAATTTGTGGGGGGGACCTGAGGGTGGTGGATGACTGACTGTTAAACTCTGTGCATTACTGTACAATCCTGATTAGGTCCCCTATTACTGTGTATTACTGTACAATCCTGCTTGGGTCCCCTATTACTGTGCATTACTGTACAATCCTGCTTAGGTCCCCTATTACTGTGTATTATTATACAATCCTGATTGGGTCCCCAGTACTGTACAATGCTGATTGGGTCCCTATTGCTGTATTTTGGATTTAAGGATGGAAAATGTTGGATTAAGATTTTGGGTGACTGTTACTATAAGGGATAGTTTGTATCTGCATTATCTAATTGATCACAATGTTCCCTTCAGGATATGTAATTGTTTGAGGTATCTTGAGTTCCAGAGTAGAAAACCCCTGCTATACTAGTCTGTTATGTGAGATGAACTTGACAATTGGAGCCCTATTTACTCCTCCTTGGCTGATTCCTTCAGTGGAAAAAAAAAGTGTGTGGGGGAGGATAAGAAATAGGGACCAGGAAAGCTAGTGGATTTTTCCCAAAAATACTTGAAAAAAAAAGGGAACAACTAGTGCTCCTAGTTTCCTATTCACCTGGCCTCAGGCACTTTTGCCTTACCCCCAACCCACTAGTTGAAATTGGAAGCCCTTCCAGCATTCCATTTTTCGTTTTTTTTTTTTTTTTTCTGCCTGCTTAGTTTATTATTTAAACCCCAACTGGACTGTGATTGCTGGTTCTGCTTTAACTTTGAACCCCCTTATTCTGTTGTAATTGCCCTGGCAGACTCAATTTCTGGGACCATTACCTGATTACTGGCAGTCTCTCTGATCCAATTCTTCAGTCCTGTAACCCCAGAACCTTAATCAGTATTTTAGCATCCTCCAAGAACTTGGCAGTTTGTTTATTATACCTCTGAAAGTTTATGGTTTGTCTGCCTTGATGATCCAAAGGTGCACACTCTGACACTCTGATACTCTGATCAGAAATCTGTATCCTCTATGTAGCAGTGTTCTCCAGACTGTCTGTCCTTCTGGATGGGGACAGGCTGAACAATTTTGTGCCTTCCCCTTTCCCCTTGGAATCTTTGACGGCCATGCAGTATCCCTCCTAGAGGGGCTAGCACAGCTGCTTTGGGCACTGCTGCTCCCTCTGCAAGCAGATGCTAAGTGTACAAACGACTGCAGACCTAACATTAAACTATCCATCTCAAACAGGATCCCCTGGCTAAGATGATGCTCCAGAACTGCAGAGGACCTGACAAGCTTGCAACAGGGAGGATTATGGAAGGCTGTTAACAGCTCTGGGGTTATCAGGGAGAGAATTGCCCTCCCAAAGGTCCTTGAACTTTTTCTAGTTTTATTTTATTTTATCTGCTCCTGGTAGGGTAGGCCAAAATTATGGTGCTAAAACCTTCCAGGTATCTGGGGGAAGGTGATTCACTGATATGAATATTCAGGAAAGAGAGTGTGGAATGTTGTGCCATAGTTCCAATGTCTCAGTTTCCCTCAATTGTTCTGTGTCAGGTTCCTTTAATTGTTCTGCCTCAGTAGCGATCCCCCCCCCCTTTCTGACCATCAAGAATAATTGGGCTAGCATTTCAAAGAGTCATAAAACCTCCAGATGGCCCATCTCAAACACCTAGACATACCCCTTATCTTTATGACCCCAGACTTAATGTCACCTAGCTTTTTCCTAAACTTATCAGAATTTATGATTCTTCATACCCCCAACCTGTCAGAGCTGAATTGATAGTCCTTTCCTGGAACTCCAATCCTCCCTAGTACCCTCCCCCTCCCTCTGCCTGTTCTTCTTTGTTCCCCTGAGTATTTGGAGCCCTATAAGAATCCTTGGACCAAACTACTAACAGCTGGATCTACTTTGAGATCCAGATGGCTGGTAATGAAGCCAATCTAAATTCTCAATGGCTTAGGTGCTCTGAGACAGGAGTCCCATTCAGCCCCATTCCATAGCTATGGATTCTAAACTCTCCATTACTATCAATAAAATATTAACCAATCTGTAATACTGCCTCATTTTCTCCTGGAGCATTACAGTCAGATTTTCAGGACTTTAATGCAAAAGGACCTAACATAATAGAAAATTTAACACAAAAGATCCAAGAAAAATATCAGATAAACATCAAAGATTAATTTCAAGGGACTCAATAAAGACAAACTGTTTATGCTTTGTTATGTAGAAATGTAAACCATATGTCTAAGATTGTTATTAGTGAGTAATTTGAAAGAAAGATTGGGGTAGAACTGAGTATGATGTGATTCTAAAAAAGCAAGATCATGTAGGAAAAGATAGAAAAAATTAGATGATGTGTAAGAACAAAAATTGATACAAAAGAATTAAATGGGGGAGGAAGGCTGATAATTCTGCAATCCTACTCACATTGGGAATGGGTTAAAGAGGGAATAATGTATTATAATATGTATGTGTATATAATATAATGTATATAAATCTAGAAGGGGATAAAAGTCCTCTAAATTCATTATGAAATAAGAAGGGGAAGGAATAAAATAAAGGGGGTTTATAGATGGGAGTATAGATTAATGGGGAGAGGACAAGGTATGTATTCCGCACATCTCATGGAATAAAGATAAAGAGGGAAGGAAAGGGGGTTAAAAAGGGTAGGAGAAGAAGATAAAGAAGAGATCCTTGGAGGGGAGGGTAGTAGGTTAAGTAATAGCAAGGAAAAATAGGGAGTAGAAGTAAAGTGGAGGAGTCAGCAGGGCTAGGAAATAAGAGACACACAAACAATAATATTGCTCAGAAGTAGAATTTATTAGAAAAAAAGTAGGGGGTGACTAAAACAATTAACTAGTATTCATATGGAATATTGCTGTGGTGTAGAAAATGATGAGTTGGTGGATTCAGAAAAATATGGAAAGATTTGGACCCTAAAAAGGGTGATATCTACCTTCAGAGAAACAGGAAACAAACAAGCACAGTAAAACCTACATACACACACACACACACACATTTGTGTCTGTATATATATGTAATAAACATGTGTATTATAGATATTTAAGTATATGTATATGCATATGCATATATATAGGTATATATATACATATATGTATGTATGTATATCTATCTAGGTAGTGTTTGTGTATATTTCCATGCTTAATTGTAGTCTGCTTTGGGGAATGGGGGTGGGGATTAAAGAGGGAAAAAAAGAATAAAGTAAAACCACACAGCAGAGAACAAAAGAAACCTACAAGGAAGTAAAGAAAAGTTGGACAGTTCTGAATACAATGTATAGTATTTATTATAAATGCTTTCTTGAAATGGAAATTTATTGTTTCATATTTTGAATCCTTTCTTATGTTCTGCTGTACACATGACATTTTATTTCTTTTTTCTTCTGTATTTAAGTTTAAATAATAAAAATGAAATAATTAAAAAATTTAAAAAGATTGATTGACTCAGTGAAAGAAATCCATGGATTTGATGTAATATAGCTTCTAGGAGAGATAGCAATGATTTTGAGGTCCCCTGATCTTAAGGGGGATGATTTCTGTTCTAACAATAAGTCAGTAATTCTAAATCTTCTGGTTTTGGAGTCTGTCTCAGGGATTTCCCACACTCAATCGAAGAACAATCTGTCTGATTCTGAATAGACCACTCCTCAATTCATTGCTGACTGTCAGATAGCTTCTGGCCTCAGGATAGTCCCAGGGACCAAACTCTTGAGACAATAGTGATAATTTGTTGGTCAGTGAGTACCAGATTCTGGAGACAACCACTCTTCTTCCTACCTCTGGGCCATAAGAATTAGCATGTTAATGATAGAAAGTTGGATAAATGGGTTTCCTCTATTTTAGCACTTTGCTAATCTCTTCTGGAATTTAGCCTGCCTCAATTGTCATTATAATTATATAAACTTTGCCCCTTGACTAGGAAATGGATTCAAGCCTGCAAATTCTTTTGAGATACCTCAGGACACCAGTCTGTGACCCCAAACTTTTGGGGTCCCCTTCCCAGTCTCAATAGTTTCATCTCAAAAAGTAGGAAAGTTAAGTGGAAACTTTGGAGAAACTGAGGATTTGAAGTTGTCTTTCTGGCATCTGAAATCTGTCAGTTTAATACGAGTTTTATCCTTGTTTCATCAAAGAAGCTTCTGGCCTGGGCAAGAGGATTATATTCCCTTAAAAACACATTATTATTGGTTAAGGTTCTTAGTCTAAATATAGCTGCCTTAGAAATGATAAAAGAAAGATGCTGCCCACAGAGACCTCAGAGGACATGCTGTTGCAAGTATTTATTAAAACCTTTATTTCTTAAGGGAAGTGACCTGATGCTAATCTGGAACAAGAAACTGATAGATAGTCTTAGAATAGAATAGAAGGAACAGTTGTGAATTAATACAGGTAGAGATAATATTTTTAGGTCTCTGTGAAAAATGAAATTCTTAAATTAGCCAATGCCTTTCCTTTTCATATTCCCCATCATGATAAGTTACAGGAGGAACCTACTCCTTCACAAATGAATATTATTTAGTGTCATGGTATAAGTTTTTTTTTTAAGCTAATATATTTTTGCCTTCTACCTTCAGTTTACAATTCAACAAATAAGTTTTCTTATCTATCTACAAATATAAATATGTGTGCATATTTATATTGATATAATATGATTTTCTGGGCCCCTGATTTTAGGGGGGCTTCTGTTAAATCAGTAATCCTAAATCTTCTGGTTTTGGAGTCCACCTCAGGAAACTCCCACACCCACTCTGTCTGATTCTGAATAAACCACTCCTCAGTCAGATAGCTTCTGGCCTCAAGATAATCCCATAGATCAAACTCCTGAGGCAATAGTGAATAGACAACTCTTCTGTTCAGTGCTGACTATCAGACAGATAATCTGTTGGTCAGTGATAAAATTCTGGAGACCATTCTGCTGGGCCATAGAACTAGCATGTCAATGATAGAAAGCTGATTAAATGTATCTCTATGCTTCTGTTTCTTTGCTAATTTATTTTGGAACTCAGCCCACTTGTAATGGCATTAGAATTACAATAAAACTTTGCTCCTTGATTTGGAATGGGTTCAAGCCTGCAAATTCTTTTGAGACACCTCATGACACCAGTCTATGATCCCAAACTTTTGTGATCCCCTTCCCAACCTCAACAATATGTGTATAAATGCATGTATAGATACACATGTACATATACAAACATATATTCTATTTCATATTGTATAGGAGGGCAAAAAGTATGGCAAAATGTTTTCTATCATTACACTGTAAGAACGGATTAAAGAGAATAAGGAAATCTGATTTGAAAAAGAGACTAGGAAAGGCATGTTAACTGTATGAAAGAGGATTAGACTTCTATGCAAGACCAGAAGGCTGAACTTTGAGTAATGGACAAAAGGTACAAAAAGAGTTGTTTGTCTTTCATTCTCAAATTGGACCATGACATCAGCAAAGTGAAGCCATGACATACAAGTGAATTGGATTTAAGTGAGGGAGGACTGTGCAAAATTACCAGCCAGCTTCACTTTCTCCTCTACTCCCATTTACTTCCAGTAGCAAGATATAGATTAAGATGACTAGAAATGGTCCTGGATGCAATGGTAGATAATAGCTTTTTAAAGCTAAAGTCTTAAAAGGTTTCAGTTTTACTGAAGCAATGCCCAATCAATGATTAAGACTAGTAAAAATTGAGGCAAAGAATAATCTTTTTTACTTAGTCCAAAAAAAAAAAATCATACTGGAAGGGGAAGACCCTCAGAGTCTCTGGTGAAAACAGATTAAATTGCTATTCACATTTACTCTGAGTAAATCAGGGCTCAAATAATGACCAACTGGGGCTTAGCCTGGAACCTATTATTGGACAATCAATGAGGGTAGTTGATTTAGGTTTAGTGCAAAGAGAAACTTAACAATTAGATCTGTCCCAAAGTGAACTATTGGATTCTGGATTAATAGAGATCTTTTAGTAAGTGTTCTATTGGAGGGAAAGGGACCCACATGTGCAAGAATGTTTGTGGCAGCCCTTTTTGTAGTGGCTAGAAACTGGAAACTGAAGGGATGCTCATCAATTGGAGAGTGGCTGAATAAATTATGGTATATGAATGTTATGGAATATTATTGCTCTGTAAGAAACGACCAGCAGGACGATTTCAGAGATGCCTGGAGAGACTTGGGTGAACTGATGCTGAGTGAAATGAGCAGAACCAGGAGATCATTATACACAGCAACAAAAATATTACATGATGATCAATTCTGATGGACATAGCTCTCTGCAACAAAGAATTGTCTCAAACCAGTTCCAATTGTTCACTGAAGAAGACCATATACACCCAGAGAGAGGGATATGAAATATGGACCACAACATAACATTTTCATGCTTTCTATCGAGGTTTGCTTGCATTGTGTTTCCTTTCTCTGATTTTCTTTTTTTTTTTTTTTTCTTGTAGATAGGATTTTTCTTGCACCACTTGTCAAGTATTCCAACATTATTAACATGTAGTGGACTTCCTGCCATCTAGGGGAGGGGAGGGGACTGGGGGTAAAAGTTGTAATGGAGAGCTTTGTAAAGATCAATGCTGGGGAACTACCCATACATATGTTACACAAATAAAAAGCTTTAATAAAAAAAAAAGTAAGTGCTCTATTATAGAATGTAATTCTATTTAGATAGCTTTTGAGTTCCCTCCTAATTTTGAGAGTCTAAGAATCTATAATTTTAGCCCAAGACCTCCATTGCATGAGTGAGGAGATAGGGCCAGAGAAAAATTTTTTTTTTTCCATTGGGAAGTTGGGAGTCAAATCTAGATTTTCTAACTCCACGCCTACTGTTGTACCATACTTGTACTATATTGTACCATACTTGTTATTGATGAGAACTCTAAAACCAGCTTATTGTCTTCCCTTATCAGGAAAGGCTAAAAGAGCCCATCCTGCTATCATCAACCATAATCAAGTGTACAAAGGGGTACAAAAAGAAGTTAGTTCTCCCATAATGTGAGGCTGGAACTCTTAATGGGCCCATTGGTTTTCAATGGTTTAGAACTCCAACCTGTCTAGTTAGAATCTTTAAAGACAGTTCACATCAATCTTTGAGATCTTGATTGGCATATCTTGATAGGTTTGGGACCTGTTCAGCTAAGTGGATTTCATTTGGCTCTTCCTTTATCTTGAGATAAAGGTCCTTACAAATTCCTCTCTGGTTTTTGCCTAGATACTGCTTCTGAACCCCTGAGACTGCTTTGCCTAGTCTTATTTGTTTAAGCTCATTGCTATACACATAAAATGAAATAGGAAACCCTTGTAATTTATGATGGATGCCTATGGCAGCCCCTCCACTAACATTTTCATCATTTTTTAGTAAATATATGATATCTTCTGTTAAGAAATATATTGGGGCAGTGAGGTACATAGTTGGAGTCAATAATGATGGATCTTATCCAGTCTTGATGTTTTCCAGTTTTGCAGAGAAGATAGAGCTGCAGTCAGCTCTCCTTATGGAATCACTTTGCCATTCATTGTGTTAATTGTACACATTTTATATTTGAGATAACCTGTGGTTTGGGTTTTTTTTTTTTTTTTTTTGACTTCTTTTGACCATGTAAATGACCAAAACATTTCCATATCTTTCCAAGTTTTCAATCTCTTCTAAGTTCTTTGTTTCTTTGTATCTTTGAATGTTAAATTATTATTATTGCTATTACTATTATTTCTCACTACTTTGATTTCTTGTAGTGCCCTTAAATATTTGGTTTTCACTATTAATCAATGATTAAAGGGATTAAGAATTTCTGATTTACTTTTGTTTTCTAGATTCCCTTCTACACATTTCCTTTTTTGTTGCCTTTAATTAGATAATATATGAGGTCAAGTTTTCAACTGGGGACCTAGATGATGATGTCATCTTCCTAAATATCTTCAATACTTTTATCATGAGGTACATGGGAATACTCTTAAAAACATATATCAGAGACTGTTTCTGACATATCTCTTTAGGAGTGTTCCTGTATATGTCTGGCTTTTTCTCCTATGATCCCTACCTTAGTAATGGATATGCTTTTTAAAAAATAACTAAATTATAAGAAAATCAATTTTTAAAATTATTTCCAAATTTTATTTTTTTTCTGACATTAACACTAAAAAATGTCATTTCCATATACAGAGTAGAATATAAAAAAGGGTCATGGTGAAACTGCAGATATCTATTATATATAACTTGCTTTTTAAAAAGTAATAAATTCAGCCCTCAATCTTCAAAGCTCTCTTGCTTAACTACATTTCTTTCTGACCTTTCTTCTGTTTTCTTCTTTGCATGAAAAAAGATAAACCAATGACCTTTACTCTTCCTTTTCTCCCTTTTTTCTTTTTATTTTGTTTCTTTCTTTTTTTCATATGTATGTATACATATACGTTATATATATTTATGTGTGTGTACATATGAATGCATGTATATTGCTAACTTATTTATTTATCCTATTCACTTCTACCTTATTATGATGAAAAATGCTATCTATCTCCAGAGAAAGAAGATATGGTATCTGAATAAAGATTGAAGCATCTTTTTTAACTTTATTTTTTTTTCTAATGGGTTTATTTTTCTGACCTATGGTTTCTTTTACAACATGACTATTATAGAAATGTTTTACTTAATATTTTATTTTCCCCCAGTTACATATAAAGCAATTTTTTACATTTCTTTTTAAAATTTTGGCTTCCAGATTCTCTTTCTCCCTTCCTTTCTCTGCACCCCCATTGAAAAGACATGTGAAGTTATGCAAAACATTTCCATAAAAGTAACATTGTGAAAGAAAACATGATTTCCTCACCTCCCCAAAAAAAACCTCTTAAGAAAAATAAAGTAAAATAAAAAGTAGGAAATGTTTTGTATAATTACACCTTTGTAATCTATATTGAATTGTTTGTCTTCTCAATGTGGAGTGGGAGTGGGGAAGTAGGAAAGATGAAATTCAAATTTTTAAAAACTAATGTTAAAAATTGTTTTTACTTATAACTGGAGGAAAATAAAATATTAAACAAAAAAGTCAAATAGAAAAAAAAGTGATGACAAGCAAGAAGATTTCAGAAAAACCTGGAAAGACTTATATGAACTGATACAAAGTGAAGTGAGCAGACTCAAGAGAACATTGTAAACAATAACAGTAACATTATATTATGAAGAATTGTGGATGATTTAACTCTTCTCAGCAATACAATGATCTAAGAAAAGCACAAAAAACTCAGGAAGAAAAATGCTATCTCTCTCCAGAGATAGAGTCTGAAAATAGAATGAAGCATCTCTCCATCTGTGTGTGTGTGTGTGTGTGTGTGTGTGTGTGTGTGTGTGTATGTGTGTGTGTATTAAAAAAGGCAGGGGTAGCAGCTGAGATAAAGCAAAAGCAAAAGCAAAATGAGACCTAATTAAATGAGATAATTAGGGAAATGTCGTTTTGCTAAAAAGTACCATAGAAAATGAAGTAATATAAAAAAATTTATTGCAAATTGAGGTCTCATTTCTCAACTCTATAGGGAACTGAGTTAAATTTATAAAAATAAAAGCTATTTCAATGATCACAAGATACAGATAGTTATCAGAAAAAGTCATATAAAATGCTCTAAATTGCTGTTGATTGGAGAAATGAAAATTAAAACAACTTTGAAGATTCATCTTACATCTATCAGAAATGCCAATTGCTAAACATGATGAGGGAGAAGAAACTGTTAAAAGTTGTAAACTAGTTCAACTATTCTGGAGAACAATTTAAAACTATACTCAAAGGGCTATGAAACTGTGCATATCTTTTGATCCAGCATTATCACTACCAGGTCTTACCTCAAAGACATCAAAAAAAAGGAAAAGGACCACTATGTATAAAAATATTTATAGCAGTTCTTTACTCTCATTTTAGCATAGTGAATGAGTCATAGGAAGTGCTGAATAAACGATTATTGACTTTTCTAAAGTCACATAGCAAAGATGCTTAAAGAGACTAGAAATGCCATTTAGCAATGGCAATACCCTACAGCCAACATATGCTAAGTTCATTCAACCTATCAATTGGTCAAAGAGAAAAAAAGCATTTTTTTTTTTTTTTTTTTGCATTTGTAACTTGGGTGGACAATCATCTACAAAGATTGATATAAAGAGGAACAATAATATTTGAGAGGAGAGAGGAAATTAGACTGTAACAAATGTGTAGAGGTATGGCATATATCTGGGAGACATGTAAGTATATTTCATCAACCTTGATTTTAAATAAATGATGCCAAATTTTCATTAGTTATTAAAAATGGTAAATTATTTTGAAGTAGGTTCCACTTCTCCATTGTTTTACTTCATTTTTAAAGACCAGTGAAATAATGGGTGATGTCTTGACTTCCTTGTGAATTGGTTTTAAATGAGTCAGAGTTGCATAAAATTGTCAGCCTCACTCTCTCTTCCAGAGTCATTGAAGTTCAGAGGCAAGAAAAAAATCAGGATGAATTGTGATGGCCTGGGACGCAGTGGATGACTTTAATATCTTTGAAGTTTGATCAAACTTTAAGCACTCTATGGGTCTTGTTATTATCTATCCATTCTTCTGGGGAAGTCTTCAGATGTTTGGGATATGTATCTTCCTAATTTCTAATTATGGATTTTCTGAGGGCAACACTCTCCCAGTACTTGTAACTTTGTAATCATCATTAAATCCTCATTACATTCCACATCCCATATTTAATCTCTTGCCAAAGCTTGCCCATTTAACTTTTGCAACATATCTCAAATATGTCAAATAATGACACTGCCACCATACTAGTAAAGACCCTTATCATTATTATTACAATAATAGCCTGCTGTTGGGTTTGTCTGCCTCAAATTCCTCCTCACTCTAATCCACCTTCCATTCAACCTCTAAGTTGTGTTTTCTAATATGAAAATCCTTCTTTATCACCTCTACCACTATTACTCTTATTCAAGAAATTCCAGTGGCTCTTTATTGCCTCCATGATCAAGTGCAAAATCCTTGGCTTGGCATTCAAAGTTCTTCATAATCTAGTTTCTTCCTATATCTCCAGTCTTATTACACCTTATTTCTTGCTATATGCTCCTTATAAAAAATTCAATAGTATTTTATTATTCCAATTACATATAAAAACAGTTTTCAATATTTATTTTTGTAAGACTTTAAATTCCAATTTCTTTCTCTCTCCCTTACCTTCCCCCTCCCCAAGACAGCAAGCAATGTTATATAGGTTATACATATTCAATAATTTTAAACATATTTCCATATTAGTCATTTTGTGAAAGAAAAATCAGAACAAAAAAATCACAAGAAAGAAAAAGCAAACAAAAAAATTATCATGGCTTCTTTGACATTTTCCTGACAAAACACTCCTTTTCTCAAGGAAAATAAGCGTTGTCTTAATTTTTGTTCACAGACGACTTGATACCAAAATACCATCATCAAAATATAATCAGAAAAGGCAAATAATTTTCTCTTATAACTGGACATAAATATGTTAGATACCATTGAAAAAGTATCAGAAAAAATGGTTAAAGAAAAATAAAACAGCATTGAGGTCATATTTATTTTTACAAATTGAAGAAAAAAGACAGTTTAAAAAATAATATTTTATAATCAAAGATTATTTGGAAAATGTAATAAGTGAAAGTGCTTAACTGTAAGATATTTCAAGTAAAAAATAAAATATAAAGGGGAAAAAATATAAAGGCTTATTAAAAGCCTACTGTGTTCCAGTCACTGCACTAAGTACTTCATAACATTATTAATTATTTAATCCTCCCAAGCATGGGAAGTAAGTATCATTATTATCCCCATTTTACAGTTGAGCAAACAGGCAGACAGTGGTCAAAGGACTTGCTCAGGGTCATACAGCTAATAAGCATTTGAGACCAAATTTGAATTCAGGTATTCCTGACTCCAGGCCCAGCAATCTGTGCTAACTAGCTATCTAGAATGATGTAAAACAAAAGTCTTTCTCTAAAAGAACTATAATAGGGAACTTATTTAAAATGAAATATAGTTATAGGTTGTTCCAAGAAAACAACTCTATTACAATCTCCTCTTCTTCCCTCCCCACCTCCACTCCTACAGTACTCAGAGGAGTTTGAAGATCAGTTTGTTTTTTAGTACGTAACGACAGCTATTATGAAATTTGTCCCAGAGGAAAGAGATGGAGGCCTCTGATTGTGAGTGGGGGTGCTGAAAGGAGCTAAAATTAGATTTTTTTTCAGCTCTAAATATATTCCTAAGATACTATGTTTTTATCTATTGGGGACAAAATGTGAGAAGAGATGATGAATTCTGGTCCTTTCCTATTCTAAATCTATTATTCCAACTCCAATATTGTTCTTTAATGAATATATCAGAGTTCAGTAAACTTCATCATAATAAATTCTCCTTCTGATACTTAGTTTTTCCTTTAGCCTTTCAAGTAGCTTTCCTTCTGCAAATTTTTAAAAATAGTTCTCAACTTTCTTTGGGTGGATTGCTAGATAGTGTTTAGTCCAAAGGAGGTGAAGAGTGGGGCATGGCTGAAAAATGACTGAAGAAATTTTGTTTTGCTTTGATATTGACTACTTTTTGAATTCTCTTTAATTCAAGAATGCTTTTTGGATTCTTAGGCACCTGTTAGAATATAGTGAAAGGATATCAACATACCTGGCAGATTAAACTACTTGCTCACTGTTAAATTAGCAGATAACATATTTTTGCTTTTGTGATCAACTCCTTAATGTTTTATCATCAACCATTTGGGTCTTAGGGATGATTTAATGAGTATGAGGAAGTTCCTCTAATGCTGAAAAAATATAATTCATCAATAACATAAAATATTAGAGTTGACTTGCCCATGGTCTAGAGACAGAGGTTAGAGGCAGAATTTGAAGTCAAGTTTTCCAGATTCCAAGACCAGTACTGTATCGCATACAACAGACATTTTTCATTATTAATTATAGTGGATTCAGAGTCAATAATCATATTTAAGAGTCATAGTCAATAAATTACTATGTGTGAGGCACTATGCAAAGTACTAGGGAGAGGAAGAAAGGCAAAAGACAGTCCCTGCTCTCAAGGAGATCATAATCTGATGGGGAGGTGGGGAGAGACACATAAAAAGAGGCTGAAAAGGGGAGAAGGAGATTATCCTGTTTAGGGGCACGATAAAGTCCCAGAGCTTTTATACCTTGACCAACAACTTCAAAAGAACTTTTATTATCTTGGGCTATTATTTTTAATTACCTTTACTTTTATTAGCCTTTATTACTTTAAACCATACAATTTAATGTTTTGCCATATGGTTTCTCATAAAATAAAGTAACTCTAATCACTTCTGATTTTGCAGGGAGAATTGTTGGCTATTACTAAATCTTATATTAAGCATTTCATAGGCCCATCAAAGGTAAACAATTTTAAATCCTTGCCAACTTCTAAAAGAATTTGCCATCAAATGCCTTTCCAAAGAATAATGAGAACTAATATATATATATGTGTGTGTGTATATGTGTATATATATATATTTTTTTTCTTATATATATATATTTGATCCTCACAAAAATCACTGTGAGGTAAATCCTGCAGGAACAATCATATCCATTTTACAGATTAAAAAAGGACAGATTAAGTGGCCAGAATTATATTGCTAATAAGGATAGGAGGAGGTATATGAACCTACTCTTCTCCTGATTTCAAATGTCAAAATAGAGTAATACTATGGTAAAAGTCTTACTACTATACTATATTATACTGTTATTTAGTTGTTTCAGAATCTTCCTGAACCCATTTGGGATTTTCTTGGCAAAGATACTAGAGCATTTTGTAATTTTCTTCTCCAGTTTATTTTACAAATGAGGAAACTCAGGCAGAGTTAAGTGACTTGACCAGGAACATACAGCCAGTAAATACTTGAGGACAGATTTGAACTCAGGAAGATGAATCTTCTTGATTCCAGGCCTAGCACTTTATCCATTGTGTCACCTAGCTATCCTATCCTATCCTATCCTATCCTATCCTATCCTATCCTATCCT
>JAJPUD010005294.1:0-34972 GCA_023553655.1 Myrmecobius fasciatus
AGAAAGAAAGAAAATAATATTAGTAATAACATATATTCAGGTTTGCAAAGTACTTTGCAAATATTATCCCATTTGATTCTCACAATAACCATGGGGAGGGAGGGAAAAAGAGAGGGAAGGAGAAAGAGAGAGAGAGATGTCATTTAAGAAATGTTTCTTGAAATAAGCTCACTTTTCCATAGTACTTTGAAGATTCACAAAGTCTTTTTTCTACCACAGCACACTAAGATATGTGTTACAGTTAGAATCAGAGTGAATAAACATTTATGAAGAGCCCAAGGGCTAGTCATTGTGCTAAGAGCTAAGGGGACAGAGAGGATTAAGACAATCTCTGCCCTCAAGGAGCTCAAAATCTAATTTAAAAAAACAAAACAAAACAAAAAAACCCGGAAAATGAAGGGCTAAGGGAAGGAACCTAAATACCTTCAGAAGTGGGAAATGATCTAAGGATCAGAATGATGAGTTTCTCAAGATCATAAAGTCCACAGCAGCAGCAAGGAGAGAAATATACTGCTATAACATGTTACTGCCAACTTTGCCATTTTACAAATAAGAAAAACAAGTTTCAGAGAACCTGAATGACTTGGAACCAAGACACAGATCCTGATCTCTTGATTCCTGCCTTGCCATACAGACTTTCATGCCACACAGAAGAATATAAAGAAGCTAGAGAGGCAATGGTGCTCAAATACTTTTAAAAAACAGAAATTCCATCAATAGATAGATACACACACACACCCACACACACACACCCCATAGAAAATCATCTGGAAGAAAATCAATATTGTTATGATAGCTGCTGCCTATTACACTCTCAAAGGCAGCCTATGTTGGTCTGACCAGAACCACCTCCCTACATCACTGCAAGTTTGAGTTATGAAATTATAGGCTTACCTAGGATTTGTCATCCATTTCTCATCCTATTCCATATGGTTCTAGGCTAATCAGCTCCATAAAACACACCCAAAGTGGACTCAATCTACCATGCATGCCTCAAAAAAACTGGAAATCAGTAATTCCTCTTTCTACTTATCCTTAAACGAAAAGAAGTCCCAAGTCCCCTGGCCTAATGATGTCCAAAGAAAACTATCTTCAAACTGGTATCCTAATGGAACAATTAAGTCTACCACTAGATGGTGTCTCTGTCATCCCAACCTTAACTGAACAAAAGGGGAATTCCTTTCTCTCCTCCACCTAATATACTCAATCTAAATTCAGGATTTCTTCAAAAGTAATTCTGCTGAAAACATAAGAAATTTCTTCATTCTTAGTGGGCCAAAATTTGTCATATTACTCAGCTGTTCAACCCTGATCTTTCAATTGACAGGACTTAACTGTCCACATTTCGTCAAAAGATTCACGGATGTAAATATTTGATCTAAAATATATCAGGTTAACTGCCAGTTTAAAAAAAAAACATAATGGCATCTATTAAAGGGGATTTCAAAATTGAAATTCAAAAGAAAGACTGACAAGACATTACAAAATGGTACTAAGAAAAATGAATAAATGTACATATGGGGGGTGGAGAAAGGAGAGCATAAATATTTGGATCTCTGATTTTACTACTTCAGGGAAATTCTGGTGTGAAAAATTCTCCATTGATGCAAATCATCAATTCATATGTAACTTATTATGCTAGAAAATTACCGGGAGCACTGAGAATGTTACATATCCAAAGTTGTACCTATCTTAAGTCAGAAGGCTAATTTGAATCCTTGCCTCCCTAATTCTAAAGAATGCTATTTTTCCTCCATGGCAACACCATCTCTCTTTAAATAACTTACTACATAATTAATGGTACAATTCATCCTTTTTCAAAAAGTAATTTAGAAATGTTTTAGTGACATAATTGGCTATGTAAATAGAATATCTAAATCATATAACCCTAAACTATTAATTGAAAACGTGCAATATTTATCCAAAAACTTTAAAGAAAAAAAATGACTGGGAAAAAAAGTAGCATTCTTATGTGATAGTGCCAGAGCAGTGCAGGGGAAACGGGTATTGGAAGGTCTTCCTCCTTGATGTTCCTTGCCCATGACCATTCATCGATAAATCCTTGCTCTTTGTCTTGGCACTGGATGATTCTTATTCTTGGATTGCTTTCCTCTTTGTTTCCCTGGCTTCCTTTAGGAACAAGCCCTAATACTTCCTTTTGGGAGAAGAAAAAAAAGGGAAGGAATTTTCTAAATTGCAAATTTTTCCCCACTTAGTAGTATTTTATTTTTTCCAATTACATAAAAATAGTTTTCAACATTCATTTTTATAAGATTCTGATTTCCAATTTTCTTCTCTCTCCTCTTCTCTCCTCAATCCCACCTAATACTGCATTTCGCAGGAACTCTTTCCTATCCCAAATGCATGTTCCTCTTCACATTACCTCCATGTATTTAGTATATATCTTGAATATACCTAGATATTTACATCTTGTAAGAAGACCTGGATTCCATTCACTTTTTGCCTCTAACAGTGGCAACAACTGGAACAAAACAAAATAATGATTTATGAACTGTTAGGTTCACTGCTATGAATCCAAGGCCAAGTCACAACCTCTAAGTGTCACATTCTTCATCTGGAAAATAAAGATAAAAATTTTTGTACTACCTATTTCCCAAAACTATACATAGTACATAAATGTGTTACTCCTGACTATCAGTAAAATAATTTTTGAGTTGTTTTTCATATTGCAATGCTGAGCAATTCAAATCCCCTCAACCACCTCATACCACTTGTGACTAATGCTCTGTATATGTCAAGAATGGAATGGACTGGAAAAGCATTTAATAAGCACTACAATATGTCAACCACTATGTTAAGCACTGAGGATACAAAAAGAAAGCTAGATAGTCCCAAAGCTCAAGAAGCTCATATTCTCATTAAGAGACAAAACATATAGAAGAATTCAGCTTCAAGGCAGAGGGGGAAAAGTAGAATTACAGGAGATATGAACCAGTTTTAAATTCTGGAACAAAACAAAACAGTGGCAAAGTTGAAACAAAAACAAAACAGTTCACTTGATAAATGTTTGTTCATTTTTGAATGGAAGTTATAAACATTGATTACTCCAAGATCTATTTAGATTTTCAGACTGTTTGAAGTTCGTTGCTGTTCAGTTATTTTTCAGTCTTCTTCTTGACCCAATGTGATGTTTTCTTGGTAAAGAGATGAAGTGGTTTGCCAATTCTCACTGAAATTCATTTTACAGATAATGAAACTGAGGCAAACAGGACTAAATGACTTACCCAAACTAACAGCTAGGAAGTGTCTGAGGACAGATTTTAACTCAGGAAGATCAATCTTCCTGACTGTAGGCCCAGAATTCTATCTACTGCTCTACTTAGCTGCTTATTGTACAGTACATTGTACAAAATAAAAAGCTTATAATATCAGATTTCTAGACTTCATGAAATAACAGTTTCTTTAAAATAAGACATAAGCACATATGTAAATGAAATACTATTACGGACAAAAACATTTGCAGTCACAGGAACTGATATAAGTAAAGATAGAAACAAGAAAATACAAGATACATTTAGGGCGCATAGAAGTTAGCCCAGTATAGCTAAAATTAGATATAGCAGGGAAGGGGAAAAAATTAAATAATCCCAAAGAATGGGGTGATAATCAAATGGTGAGTCTATCAATATATCTTACACTCCTGAATGGTTTACTCTTGAAATAACCACGTACTAAACACAAATTCCCCCAAGTAATACAACATTCCCAACTACATAAAGCTTATCTTTTATTTATATTCAGTGCCTGTGTAAAAGATTCATGTGGTTTTTCTATGACTCCTTTTAATCTCAACTTATTATCAACTTTCAACACAAGTAAAACTAACATGTATGAATTCAGAGACTCACTTTGAGTATTTTCATAGTATAAAAAGAGAATGAAGCTAGTTAAATGTTTCTCCTACTCATTACTATGTATAAAGGCATTCTGCCAAGCACTAGCATTTCAAAGATTTTTTTTTTTTAAGCCCTCAAAATCTCTGGTTTCTAGGAGCATACATTCTACTGGAAGAAACAAGATATAAATATTTGGGTACATACAAGATATATACATACAAGATATACACAAAGTACATGAAGACAATCTGAAAGGGGAATACATTGGCAGCTAGGGTAGGAAAGAGTGCCTGAAAGGAAGTATTAGGGCTGGGTCCTAACACTGGGGTTCTGCTCACCTCCCTATCAGTGGGCAGAGCATTCCAGGAACAGGAAACTTTAGGATAGATTTCAGCATTCATTTCTGTAAGTCTTCATGTTGCAAATTTTTCTCCTTCCCAAAAATTTCTGGCAAATTCTAAGTTGTATCTTAGGAGCTGGAATCTTTGGGTTTATCAAAGAGTAGATTATGACATTCTTTGACTATTGTATCTTATGTACCTAACTTATTCCACTGATCCACTATTCTATTTCTTAGTACCAAACAGTTTTGATAACTGCTACTTTGTAATATAGTCTGGTATGGGTAGGCAACTTGCTTTTGCACTTTTTTCATTAGTTACCTTGATATTCTTGACCATTTGTTCTTCAGATGAATTTTGTTATTATTTTTTCTAGCTCCATAAAGTAATTTTTGGGTAATTTGATTGGTTTGGCACGAAATATGTACATTAATTTAGTTATATGTATATACCTAATATAGGCATATGCATATATTAATATAGGTATAGGTATATAAATTTAGGTATAATATTATGTATAATGCAGTTATAACCTGAAAGAAACTAGGAATTCAAAGAAAAGGAGGTAAACAAGAAGTACATTTCCAGAAGAGGGGACAAACATTTAAATGCAAGAAATAAATATGTAGTATCATATACAGGAAACAACTAGTAAGCCAACTAGACTGAAACAAATAGAAGATGAAGGGGAATAATATGAAATAACATGAAGAGAGACAGGTGCCATATTATAAGGGCTTTAAATGTGAATCTCACATTTCATCTAAGAAGAGAGGGCCAGTGAGGATGTTTCAGTAGAGGAATGTTATAACTATATTTGTATTTAATAATACTAATTTAAGAATTTATGAGAGTCAACTTCAGAGGAAAGAAACTAAAAACAAGGAAACTAAATAGGTTGCTGTTGTTCAAATGAAAGAAGATAAGGCTCTGAACTGCTTATTGTATGTCACTTAGGTAGAAATAAGTGTTGGTAACTGAATGGGGAGTGGTGGAGAAGGAAGAACCAAGGATGATTCCAAGGCTGGAATAATATAAGGAATAATCAATAAGCACAAGTTCAGAAAAATTCCGATTTAATCTCCTTGACTTCAGTCATACTTTTCATCCTTGACTTTAGTCATATTTTTTCTCTTACTGGTATGCCTTCCATTTTTCTTATCATAAACCAATCCTAGATTCAGCTTCTATTATCCCTCTTCCATGAAGTTTTCTCAAGTCATATTAATCTTGCTCTTCTAGGAGTTTTTATTATTTTTTGATTATAGTTGTAAACCATTTTTTACAGTTTTTAACATATTTCCTTATGAATCAGAATGATTCCGAATCAGAAAAATCAGAACAAAAAGGAAAACCACAAGAGAAAACTAAAACAGAAGAAAAAAAAAAAAAGATGAACATAACAAGTGTTTATTTACAATCAGTCTCCATAGTTCTCACACTGGGTGCAGATAGCATTTTCTGTCCAAAATTTGTTTGGATTGCTTTGGATCACTGACCTGCTGAGAAGAACCAGGTCTATCAGCATTGATCATCCCACAATCTTACTATTACTGTGCACAATGTATTCCTGGTTCTGCTTGTTTAGCTTCACATCAGTTTGTGTAAATCTTTCCAGGCCTTTCTAAAATCAGTTTGTTCATCATTTTTTATAGAATAATAATATTCTATTACTTTCATATACCATAGCTTATTTAGCCAATTCCCAGTTGATGATCATCTACTCATTTTCCAAATCTTTGCCACCACAAAAAAAGCTGCTACAAATATTTTTTACATCTCGGGGTCTTTTTCCCTCTTTTATGATTACTTTGGGATACAGAACCAGTAGTGTCACTGCTGGTTCAAAAAGTATACACAGTTTTATGGCCTTTTGGGCATCATTGCAAATTGCTCTCCAGAATGGGTGGATTATTTCACAACTCTACTAGTTTTTTCCCCACATTCCCTCCAAAATTTAAAGTTATCTTTTCCTGATATCTTAGCCAATCTAAAAGGTATAAGGCAGTACCTCATAACTGCTTTAATTTACATTTCTCTAATCAATAGTGATTTACAGTATTTTTTCATATAATTAAAGATGGTTTTAATTTATTCATCTGATAACTGTCTGTTCATATCTCTAACCATTTATCAATTGGGGAATGACTAGTATTCTTATAAATTTGATGGCTTCTTTACATATTTTAGAAATGAGGCCTTTATCAAAAATACTGGCTATAAAAAAATTTTCCCAACTTTGTGCTTCCCTTCTAATCTTGGCTGTGTTAGTTTTTTTAATACAAAAACTTTTGAATTTAATGTAATCAGTTGTCCATTTGGTATTTCATAATATCTTCTAGTTCTTCTTTGGCCATAAATTCCTCCCTTCTCCAAAGATCTGATAAGTAAACTCTGCCTTGCTCTCCTAATTTGCTTATAGTGTCACCTTTATACCTAAATCATGTACCGATTTTGATCTTATGGGGTATATGTTGTAGATCTATACCGAATCTCTGACATATTATTTGCCAGTTTTTCCAGCACATTTTGTGAAATAATGAGTTTGGGGGTTTATCAGATAGTAAATTACTATTATCATTGATTATTGTATCACATGTATCTAACCTATTCCACTGATCCAGCATTCTATTTTTAGCCAGTACCAGATTGTTTTGATGACTGCAGTTTTATAAAAGAATTTTAGGTCTTATACTGCTAGATCAGCATCTTTTGTATTTTTCCCCATTAATTTCTTTGATATTCTTGATCTTTTGTTCTTCCAGTTGAATTCTGTCATAATTTTTTACCTCTATAAAAATTGTTTTTTTGGCAGCTTGGTATGACACTGAACAAGTAGAACATTTTAGGAAGAATTGTCATTTTTATTTTATTAGCTCAGGCTATCTATGAGCAATTGATATTGTTCCAATTGTTTAAATCTGACTTCATCTGTGTGAAAAGTGTTTTGCAGTTGTGTTCATATAGTTCCTGGGTTTGACTTGGCAGGCAGATAATCCATTATTTTATTCTGTCTACAGTTATTTTAAATGGAATTTCTCTTTCTATCTCTTGCTGCTGGATTTCATTAGTAATGTATAGAAATGCTGATGATTTGTATGGATTTATTTTATATCCTGCAACTTTTCTAAAGCTGTTAATTATTTCAAGTAGATTTTTGGATGCTTCTCTAAGGTTATCTAACATACCATCATGTCATCTGCAAAGAATAATAGTTTTATCTCCTCATTGTCTACTCTAATTCATTTGATTCCTTTTTCTTTTCTTATTGCCAAAACTAACATTTCTACTGCAATACTGAATAATAGTGGTAATAATGAGCATCTTTGTTTCATCCCTGATCTCATTTGGAATGCTTCTAGTTTGTCCTTTAATATATAATGCTTGCTGATGATCCTATTTGGAATGCTTCTAAAATCTCCCCATTACAGATAATGCTTATTGATGGTTTTAGATAGATGCTGCTTATCATTTTAAGGAAAACTCCATTTATTCCTAAGCTCTTTAGTGGTTTTTAATAGGAATGAATGCTATATTTTGTCAAAAACCTTCTCTCCATCTATTGAGATGATCATACGATTTCTGTTAGTATTGTTATTGATATGGCCATTTATGCCAATGGTTTTCCTGATATTGAACTGGCCCTGCATTCCTGGTATAAATATCACTTGGTCATAGTGCTGATAAGTTGTTGTAATCTCTTTGCTAATATTTTATTTAAATTTTTTTCATCACTACTCATTAGGGAGAGTGGTCTGAAATTTTTTTCTGTTTTGACTCTTCCTGATTTAGGTATCAGCACCATATTTGTGTCATAGGAAGAATCTGGCAGGACTCCTTTTTTGCCTATTTTTCCAAATAGTTTACACAGCAAGGGAATTAATTGTTCTTTAAATGTTTGATAGAATTCACTTGTAAATCCATCCAGCTCTGGAGATTTTTCCCTTAGGGATTTCATTGATGGTTTGTTCAAAATCTTTTTCTAAAATGGGATTATTTAAGTAATTTATTTCCTCTTCTTTTGTAAAGATAACATTTCTGGAATGTATGACTTACTTCCACTTTCCAGAATCCCCATTTTCTTTCAAAACTCAATGCAAAGAGACTTTCAATACAAGATCTTTTTTAGTCCTATAAAACTGCCAATTAGTACCTTCCCCCCTCCAAAAAAAAATTACCTTGAATTTATTTTTCATCCTATTTGTATATGGTTTTATATATGTACATGATATTTCTCTAAATCCCCAGTGCCTAGTACAGTGCCTGACATATAACAAGCACTTAATAATTGAGTAGCTGATATCAATTCCTAATGTCATTCTATTATGTCACTTTTTCATTGAAAGGTAGCATTAGGTGGACAAAATGCGGGACTTAAGAATGTGAAGGCTTGGATCTCAGAAAACTTGGATTTACATGCTGCCTCTGATACTATTTGTATCAAGTCATGTTCTCTCTGAAACCTCATTTGTAAAATGGGAATAAGAATATAATATCTACCTAAGATATCTAGACTCAAATGAGACAATGTATCTAAATATTACATTATTACTATCATCAAGTTATGAGGTAACAAGAAGTAGCTAGCACTTGATGGGGATTTAAGCTTATATAATCCAAATGTCTCATTTTATCTCATTTTACAAGACCACAGAAATGTATTGCTTCCCCAGCTTCAAAGAACTATAAAAGCAGGGATTCTAGGATTCCCCATCTGTATCTGGAATCTGGCACTTAACCTTTAGACATTCAAAAACTTATAGAAGCATTAAAACAAAAAGGAGTTCTGTATCTAAAGTTAAAGGCTGTAGATTCAAATCTTAATTCTTCAATTTAACACTTATGTGCTCTCATGCACCTACTTTTGTTTAACAGAAATTTAGGAATACAAGCCTAAAGCTAGTTAAAAAAATATTGTATGTGTTTTGCTTTAAAAAATCATGAATGCTTTAAGAACATCTGTTTCTCAATACTACAGACCTCCTAAGTTGTTCTGACCTAGTTCCTGAGAGCCTAGGGAAATAATTTCTACAGAAAATGTATAGGATCTTTGAAAATATAGAGCTGGTTGATTACCAAGCATG
Organism: Myrmecobius fasciatus; assembly: GCA_023553655.1. Taxonomy (NCBI): domain Eukaryota; kingdom Metazoa; phylum Chordata; class Mammalia; order Dasyuromorphia; family Myrmecobiidae; genus Myrmecobius; species Myrmecobius fasciatus. The sequence continues at coordinate 9,283 of JAJPUD010005294.1, forward strand.
CCACAAATCAGCAGTGACACAAAAGGGGATAGATAGTTGGGATCTTTTTCCTTGTGTTTCTTGAAGCTACTACAATCTAAACATTTAAAATTGTTACCAATGCTGCCTCATTCATTGTATCATTCCATTTTTTTCTTTGTTGCTGATTCCTGAGATTGCTTCTTTCCTGAGATTGCTTCTATCAATGGGCCATTTCTCCTCCCTAATGTTCCTATGCCTACAGCAGATTAAGTAAATGAACTCACCAATGAGAGCTTATAACTTTGAAATTAATCACTGTGAAACAAAGACATGATACTAAGAATGAAAAACATTACTGAACATGACTGGTTAGAAAGAAGGAGTAAGAGGGAAAGGTTTTGTTGACAATGGGACAAATATTTAGAATAAACCAAATAAAATAAATCTAAATTTAAACTTATGGTGTCCTTCAATACAGATAAGTTCACTTATTTGTCCAAAATCATGTATGTGTTGGTAATATTATTTGGTACAAAGTCAAAGACATACATAAATTCCCAAGCTCAACTAAACAAGCAGGAAAGTCTATGGTCTGATAAAAAGAAGGGGGATTTTATTTCCATCCAGACAATTCTTGAAATCAAACAATAGATACAGAAATATTCTTCCATGAACAAAACCCTTCCACAAGATGTTGCTGTTAACTCCTGAAATAAATTATTAAAAAGTCACTGAGTACATATGAAGACTTAACAGAGAATTTAGAGCCTCATGCAAAGCTAACTAACATTGAACATAAAAAGTAATATGATACAAAAGAAAAAGCAGGGGGCTCATAATTCAAAAGCTAAAACTGCCAAATAAAAGCAGACAATAATCTGTTGTCAAGTCCTATCAATTCTATCTTCACAACAGCTTAAGAGAAACTTTTTTCTCTTTTCTGACACTGCCATTATCCTGTGCAGGTCCTAATCATTTCATGTCTGGATGATTGCAATGACATCCTAGTTTATCTCCTTGTCCCAAAATCCAATTCATTCCAGACTTAGTTACCAAAGCAATCCTCCTAAAACACAGATCTAATCATATTACTCCTTATCGCCCTCATTCAGTAAACTCCAGCAGCTCCCTATTTAACACCTCCAATATGAAATATAAAATCCTTTATTTGAAGTTCAAAGACCTTTATTACCTATTCCCCAACCACACCTCTACAGTCATCTTATGTTTTATTCACACCGACAAACTCTATAATCTTCAAACACAATATGCCAACTTCCTAACCTGTGCCCTTGCACTGTGACCACCTGTACTTGGACAATTAGGTGCTCCAATGTATAGAATGCCAGGCCTTGAGACAGGAAGACTCATCTTTCTAATTCAAATCTGTTCACAGACACATACAAGCAATGTGACAATAGGCATGCCATTTAACTCTGTCTACCTCAATTTCCTCATTTATAAAACAAGCTGGAGAAGCAAATGGCAAAACACTGCAGTATTTCTTCCCCAAGAAAACCCCAAATGGGGCTAGAGTCAGACAAACTGAAAACAACAGAATAACAATACTCATACCTGGAAGGCTCTCTCTGCCAGTGTCTAATCATGAAAACTTACTTTGAATTTGAAAAGTTAAAGACTAAATAAATTTTAATAATAAAAAGAGTTCTGAATTTGGAGTAATTTGATCTAAGTTTGAATCTAAGTTTATGTGGGTGTCCTTGGACAAGTTATATTACTTCTGCTATCACATGATTTATTCATCCCCAATCCCCTCAACTCTTCTATCTCAGCCCTTCTATTTTCTAACTCCATCTAGCCTGTCCCATAGAAAACAAATTTCCCTTCCCCTTAAATCTATTTCTTTCCCACTCTTTCCATCTATGAGCTTTTAATGAAATCTTGTTTCCCTCTTGATGACTCAGCTTCCTTGGCCTAGTTATCTAGTAATGGTTATACCTTCATTCATTGTCCTTGGCTTAGTGGCTGAGGTAGGGAATTGGAATACTATTTCTTCCCCATTAACATTTCCAGATCCCTCACTTTTGACTTCATTCAATAACCTCTCTTCCTTTGAAGTCCATGCTATTCATAAATACTTCCCCATCAAAATTCTGGACCAGCTGTCTATAGATATTCCCTTTATCCCAATACTTTTTCTCTTTGCCACTTCTACCCCCTCATTATTCCCTTACCATATTCAATGAATTTGATAACTGGCTCACAATTTGTCTTTCCTCTTCAACCTCATACTAAGGAACTTCAACATACATATTGATTCTCCCTCAAATACCCCAGATACTCAGTTCCTCAACCTACAAACCTCCCATGAGCTGTACCTCCATCTAACCTCATCCATATAATGGTCATTCCTGGATTTTGGCATTGCCCACAAATGTATTACCTCCATTTTCAAGAATTATGAAATCCCTTGATCAAAATCTACTGGGTTTTCACACCTCCCCTGCTTTCTCTTATAAAATCTTTGTCTTCATATGCACTGTGACCTCCAATCCCTGAACTCTTTAACTCTCTCTCAGGCCATCTCACCTATACTAGCCACTCTCTTCTCATAATCTTGACTCCTTGGTATAGACCAAAGATTGTTCATTGTCAGTATCTTTCGATATGTATTTTATCTGTCAATTTAGCTACTGATTTTATTGTCAATTTCAACTATTATAAACTGTTCCTGAGTTAATCATGTTGTATAAATATAACCATTACAGACCAATTAGAATCAAATTTAAATTAAAAGAAACTCAGCCTTCAAAGTAAATTCATTTGGATTTTGTACAATTTAATGAGTTTATATAACAAGGAATAATCATCTATAAAGTGGCAAATCTATATAATGTTACTAAAAGAAAATGGCCTCATAAAATAATTTCAAATTCTCTTGTTAAAATATACCTTATAGTATTCACTATTTGACAAAAACTGCTGGGAAAACTGGAAACTAGTGTGGAAGAAATTAGGGCTCGACCCACATCTAACACCACATACCAAGATAAGATCTAAATGGGTTCATGATCTGGATATAAAGAGTGATACTATAAGTAAATTAGAGGAATGTAATATAGTTTACCTCTCAGACCTATGGAGATGGAATAAATTTATGTCCAAAGAAGAACTGGAACTCTTGATTGAAAACCAGATAGATAACTTTGACTATATTAAGTTAAAAAGTTTTTGTACAAACAAAATCAATGCAGACAAGATTAGGAGGGAAGCAATAAATTGGGAAATCATCTTTACATTTAAGGGTTCTGATAAAGGTCTCATCTCTAAAATATATAGAGAATTGTCTCATATTTATAAAAATTCAAGCCATTCTCCAATCAATAAATGGTCAAAGGATATGAACAGACAATTTTCAGAGGATGAAATTAAAACTATTTATAGTCATATGAAAAGGTGCTCCAAATCACTATTGATCAGAGAAATGCAAATCAAGACAACCCTGAGATACCACTTCACACGTGTCAGATTGGCTAAAATGACAGGAAAAGTTAATGATGAAAGTTGGAGGGGATGTGGGAGGGCTGGGACACTGATGCATTGTTGGTGGAGCTGTGAACGGATACAGCCATTCTGGAGAACCATTTGGAGCTACGCTCAAAAAGTTATCAAACTGTGCATACCCTTTGACCCAGCAGCATTTCTATTGGGCTTATATCCCAAAGAAATCATAAAGGAAGGAAAAGGCCCCACATATGCAAGAATGTTTGTGGCAGCCCTTTTTGTGGTGGCTAGAAACTGGAAATTGAATAGATGTCCTTCAATTGGAGAAAGGCTGAATAAATTATGGTATATGAATATTATGGAATATTATTGTTCTGTAAGAAATGACCAACAAGATGATTTCAGAGAGGCCTGGAGAGACTTACATGAACTGATGCTGAGTGAAATGAGCAGAACCAGGAGATCATTATACACGGCAACAACAGTACTATATGACGATCAATTCTGATGGACATGGCTCTCTTCAACAATGAAATGTTTCAAACCACCTCCAATCGTTCACTGAAGAAAGCCATATACACCCAGAGAGAGGGATGTGAAATGTGGACCACAACATAACATTCTCATACTCCTTGATTGATGTTCGCTTACATTGTGTTTCCTTTATCTGATATATCGTTTGTGTAGACAAGATTTTTCTTGCACAACAATGACAAGTTTGGAAATATGTATACATATATTCGATTTGCCAATATTTTAACATAATTAACATGTAGTGGATATCCTGCCATCTAGGGGAGGGGTGGGGAGTAGGGGGAAAAATTTGTAACGGAAAGCTATGTAAGGGTTATTGTTGAAGAATTACCCACACATATGTTATGCAAATAAAATAAAATAAATAAATAAATTTAAAAAAATAAAATAAAATATACCTTATAGAGAATCATATTCCTTATGTATACATTTAGTACTTTTGCCAGGAAAAAAAATATGTTTTGTTATTCTAACGGCAGCTAGGCAATTCAGTGGATAAGAACTGTAGGCCTGAAGATAGAAAGACTTGGGTAAAAATTTGGCCTTAGACACTCACTAGCTACATGATTGTAGACAACTCACTTAACCTCTGACTGCCTCTGTTCCCTCAGCTGGAAGATGGTGATAATAGCATTGACCTTGCACACCTGTTATAAGAATCAGATGAGATAATATTTGTGAAGTGTTTCACATCTTGTTTAGCATATGGTAGGTGCCACAGAAATAATAACTTTTGCTACTCATAATAAATTCAAAGTCAAGACTCCCTTTCTTGATTTTTTTGAGAAACACCTAATAAAATCATCATGGTTAACTTAGGACCAAAAATAGAAGTAAAACATTTTTCTTTGCCCCCTGTGAGTTTGGATTTTGTGCCTACCTTATTTTCTGGTTTTGCAATATGAGTATTGATAATCAGTTTCCTTTTCATCATCATTTTCCCAGGATTTTTATTTTTAAAATTCTTCAGATTTGAGCTATGCTAGAGTATAAGCATACTAGTTAACACCTCAGAAAATAAATATCCCTTCCTGATTAATAGAATTTCAAGAGCTAGAAATATCCTTATAAGGTAAATAGTCCACATTTTACAAGACAGAAACATGAAACATATAAGATTAAGTAATTTTCCAACATTAACAAAGAGGCAGGCCAGATCTAGAATTAACCAATCCAATGTTCATATTACATTAATAATATCTTGTAAGAACTTCTAAAAGTAGTTTTCATGAAATTAATTTGCCCAAATTGTGTTCAGGTTCTCCCCTCTTTTTCCTCACCGTCACTGGTTTGTCCTTCTCTTTTCAGCATCTGGACAGCTCCTACATACTTCTTCAGTTGTACTTTCAGCACTTCATTTTCTCTTAAAAAAAAAAGATATTAACACATAAGCAAATTAGAGGCAGAAAATTCTAAATCATTTATAAAAAAAATGTGCTGTTCTCTCTATAAATATCATTGTCCAGTCTGTCTTAAAAATTACTATCACTGGGAAAAATATAGAAATGAATCTGGTAAGAGGAGAAAAATAGGATATGCATGAGTGGAGAGATATTTTCACAACAGGGCAAATATTAAGCTAAGTGACTCTAGCAAACAGTAATTCAATATGTTAATTCTACAGTCAGGCTATTTTACTCTATAAATGAATAATGTGACTGATAGAATTTTTAAGGTTTCTATCACCATTTTCATGTTATCTCATTTAATCCTCACAACAATCCTGTGAGATAGGCATTAGAACTATACTTTTATCCCATTTTACATATGTGAAAACAGAGATTCAGGAAGGTGAAGTGACTAGTCAACATCATTTAACTAAAAAGTAAACAAGAGAAATATGTATTCATCTTGAATAAGTAGGGTCTGTTTTGTTTCATAGACTATGCTTGGTTTTACCTGGAGAAACATGGTCTACTGTTTTAGCTCCCTCTAGTGGTGTCATAAGCTTGGATTTCCTCTGTTTTGTAAAGACAGGAAAAAACTCAGCGTATTAGGCCTCGAAGTCCAAAGGTTTGGCACAGAACCCTGAACTTCAAGAAACTTGTATAAAATATTATGCATAACCACTGAACCAATTGGTCTCTCTAAGCCCAAGTTTCTTCATTTATTAAATAAGGAATAGTAACACTTGTATCAATATGTTCATAGATTTTTGAGGAAGATTCTTTCTGAATTATTATAATTATTTTATTTTGTCTCTTTTACACACAATATCATGAAAGGATTATGATAATCATATCATAGATTCTATTTTTATCAGGAGTCTCAAAGACTTTTATGAACCACTTTAAAGTTTTCAAAGCATGTGATAGGCATTATCATTAGATTCTCAGAATACTGTGAAGCATGTGCTATATGATTAAGCCTTTTCTAAGGTCTCTAAATTCAACATGAAAGCTCTGAAAACTATGAATAACAAGTTCTCCTTTAATAAATAAACCAATTACATTCTTCAGTGGAGCTTTCTAGAGGTATATTGATTTACTGTATCTGTAATAGGAAGACGTATTAGTAAAACCACAAAGGTTGGCTAAGGAAAAAACACTGCCTCAAAGAACCTTTTATTTTCTTTTTCTTCTTTTGAAGCTTCTTCTCTCCATTCCCAAGCTCTAAATTTGAATTCAAGTCACAGATATTTTTTAAGGAAAAAGCTAAAAGGGCAGCTAGGTGGCACAATGGATAGAGCACCAGCCCTGAAGTCAGGAGGACCCGAGTTCAAATCTCACCTCAGACATTTAACACTTCCTAACTGTGTGACCCTGGGCAAGTCACTTAACCTCAACTGCCTCAGCAAGTAAGAAAGAAGGAAAGAAAGAAAAAGCTAAAATGAAAAATATAATTTAGATATATTTTCATATTATGGAAATTTAATAAAAATAGTACATAGAAGCACATTATACATGTGACTGAATAGATAGGTTATCTGTTTATATTTATATTTGTTGTTGCTCAGCTCATAAATTTGTCAAACACCCTTCCAGAATCTTTGTTCAGCTCCATCTATCTTTCCAAACTAAAGTATTTTTTATTAAAACTTTTTATTTGCAAAACATATATATGGGTAATTCTTCAACATTAAACCTTACAAAGCTTTCTGTTACAAATTTTTCCCCCCTACTCCCCACCCCTCCCCTAGATGGCAGGATATCCACTACACGTTAATTATGTTAAAATACTTGACTAATCGAATATATGTATACATATTTCCACACTTAGCATTTTTGTGCAAGAAAAATCATATCTGCAAGAAAGAAAAATCAGAGAAAGGAAACACAATGCAAGCAAACGTCAATAGAGATCATGAAAATGTTATGTTGTGGTCCACATTTCATATCCCTCTCTCTGGGTGTATATGGCTTTCTTCACTGAACAATTGGAACTGGTTTGAAGCATTTCATTGTTGATGAGAGCCATGTCCATCAGAACTGACCATCATATAGTATTGTTGTTGCCGTGAATAATGATCTCCTGGTTCTGCTCATTTCACTCAGCATCAGTTCATGCAAGTCTCTCCAGGCCTCTCTGAAATAGTCCTGCTGGTCGTTTCTTACAGAGCAATAATATTCCATAACATTCATATACCATAATTTGTTCAGCCATTCTCCAATTTATGGGCATCCATTCAGCTTCCAGTTTCTAGCCACTACAAAAAGGGCTGCCACAAACATTCTTGCACATGTGGAGCCCTTTCCTTTATTTATGCTTTCTTTGGGATATAAGCCCAATAGAAACGCTGCTGGGTCAAAGGGTATGCACAGTTTGACAACTTTTTGAGCATAGCTCCAAATTGCGCTCCAGAATGGCTGGATCCGTTCACAGTTCCACCAACAATGCATCACAACCTGAAGTATTTTAAGGACACTTCCTTTTTTCTGGTCTTGATCGATTTTTTTTCTTTAAAAATATCTTAAGAATCCAGCTAAAATGTAATAAGATTTTTAACAAAAGTATAATTACAAACAAAATGATGGGTAATCTGTAGGTAAAATATTAACCACTACATGAAGATATTTCAGACTTGTAAAGACAAAAGAAAAGTTCACATTAAAAAAATAGTTGAAGATTGAACTGATCACTTCAGGAATGGAGATAGGAGGCCGAGTTGACTTTTTGGCCATTTATTAATATAGTACATAAATTCTGTAAGTGAATGATATCCCAAATGCAATTCTCATACTTAGAAAAGTATTACAAATGATATTCAGCTCTAAATCTATGATCCTTCATAATCCTCATAAGCAATTAACTCCTGGACAAAAAACTAGTCTGAGCACATTTACTTTCCAGTCAACAAAAAGAGTAGGTCATTTAAATTGGTTGAAAATGAGATTGAAAAAAAAAAAAAACCCTTAATATAAACAGGTTGCTTTAGGAGCAAAGTCTCCCCTACCAAATTTACCCAACTGTCTCAGCAATTCTTAGAACTGTTTAATCATCTCCTAACCACATATTTCAATAGGAAAAATATATGAAAGACAAACTTTTGACTGGAAAAGATATAGTAGGGGCAACTTCCTATTGACATAAGGGTTTAGGAACTTAGAATTGTGCTCACATATTTCCTCAGAATTCAAATCACAGCCTGACTCCAGGGTCATTCTTGGGGTTGCTCTTTAATGAAACTAACAAGTCATTTATTCATTGGCAGCTAAGCTGCCACCAACTGTTGCTTCTTTCATCTTAGTTTTAGTAACAATTGTCTGTTAAAATCAAGTAATTCACTTTTCTGAAGACTATCCCTCAATGCAGCAGAATATCAACAATGTAAAAGGTAAAAGTAGACACAGAAAAGAAATAAATATCTCAGGAAGGCCATAATCATTTTTAATAAGTCCCTAGGACTTAAATAGTAGGCAGAAATATTCTGCCTACTATTTAAGGTGTACTCATTCAGTGTTCATAGATTTCACTTATTCAGTAAAGCAATTTTAACTTTCTTAGCACAAGGTAAGTGTAGAGGATAAAACTATATATCACAGAGAGGAAAAATTCAATTTATTTAACAAATAAATATTCATTGAATTGCTATTGTGTGCCAAGTCTTTGGCTAAACCCAAAATAAGATCAATTTTGTAAAAAGAAAAAAAATATATATATATATATACATATATATATATTTTAAGAGATTGTCCCTCTTTGTACAGAACTTAGAGAATCTAATGGGAAACAAAACAAAAAACGTGACTATGCTACAAAAAATACTAAATGTTATATGAAATCAAAGTAAGTTGAATCTTGAATAATGAAAGCAGGAGTTGTTTTTATTTTCTTAAAGGAGGAGGTTGAATTTAAGTTGGACTTTGAAATATGGACGGATATTCAATAGACAAAGTAAGGAAGCTGGCTATTTTAGGTAGGAGGTGAGAGAAGAAACAAGCAGATTAGTTTGGTAGCATGTATGGAGGAGAGTATCCTCAGATTTAGAGCCAGAAGAGATGTTAAAAATCATCTGGCCTAAGTACCTCATTTTTAAGGTATAGAGGTTATGTGGCATGCCCAAGTTACCCAGAGAGCAACACGACGCAGAATTTGAACCCACGTGAACTGACTATAAACCCAATACTCTTTCTACAACATGTGCTGATTTCCTCCGGTCTGATATCATGAGACTAATAACATTATAACAAATTCCAAAAAAAGTACAGATGCATGTAAAATTATACATCCAATATTGCTTTAAATAGATGAACAATTAAGATTTGGGAGAAAATATTTTATAATAAGTTTTTACTACAATGAGATCACTTATGGAATTTTAACTCATACTATCAATCAGGATTCCTAATCAGAAATTATATAATACCCCAAAATAATCTTTTATTTCAAATCTAGTAATTTTAAATGCTATATTTACTATTTTTGGAAGTTAGAGCCTATGCCTAGTATTTTTTTCTTTAACTCTTCTAAAGAGATTGTTTGTAATAAACAAGAATAGAGAACACAGCACCAAATTGTGAAGAGCTCTGAATGTCAAAAAAAAAAAATCTGAACTTTATTCAGTGAACAAAATGCTAGAACCACTTAAGATTTCTAAAAAGAAGAGTGAAATAGCCAGAGAAATTAAAATATCTTCTTGTTTTAAAGGAAATAAACCGAATAACAATAGCTAACATTTCCATATTTATTATTTCCTTTACTAGAATGTGGACTCTTAATGTCTTACTTTTTTATTATTTCCTATATTTTATATGTATCCATAGCACTTAGCACAGTACTCCGCGTTTAATTAAGTGCTTAATAATTGCTTTATTAATTCATTATTAGAGCACTTTACTTGTTATCTCATTCATCCACACAATAATACTATGAAGTAGGTTCTATTATTATACTGATTTTATAAAAGGGGATTGTAAATCTGGGAAAATAATTTAGCACTGATTATGTGGCTACTAAGTGTTTGAGACACTTTAATTAAGTCTTTCTGAATTCAAAATCTATGCTCTATCTAATCTTCTTTCCCATCTAATTCAAGAACTTGATGGTGAAGCACCAAATTCTTCCCAAACTATTTCTTTTTACAGTATAGAAAATAAATTTTTAGCTTATTCCAGGGCTTCTTAAACTTCTTCCACTTTTTTACCCAAGAAATTTTTAAACAACCCCGGGTATACAGGTATATAAAATACTTGTGCCATAGTTCCCCTGTCTTAGTTTCCCTCAATTGTTTTGTCTCAGTTTCCCAATTGTTCTGCCTGGTAGCAACCCCCCTTCCGGCCATTAGGACTTTGATAATTAGGGGCTGCAGAGTTATGGCTACTGGCATTCCAAAGAGTCATAAAACCTCCAGATGGCCTATCTCAAATATCTAGACATACCCCTTATCTTTATAGCCCCAGATTCAGTTGCTCCTATCTTCTTCTCAAACTTATCAGAATTTATGATTCTTTCTCCATACCCCCAACCAGTCAAAACTAAATTTATGGACCTTCTATCCCCAATGCTCTATCCCTCCTTCTGCCTTTGTTTCCCTAAGCGCTGGAGCCCTATAAGAATCCTTGGTGCCTCTCGCCCCATGATTTTGGATGCTTTGAGACAAGAGTCCCATCCAGACCCATGATTATGGATCCCAAAGCGCTTCTGAATACTTTGAGATCCAGACAACTGGCTAATATGGCTGCCAGTCCAAACCTTCCACTACTATCAATAAACCATTACTAATCTCTAATCTCTAATACTAGCTCACTTTCTCCCGAGCATTGCAATACAAATCAAACTTTTACTTACAATAAATCATACAGAAACTTACTTTAAAACAATTATTTGATATATGTATAATTTTACCATTTATTAAAGATGAAAGAAAATTTGCATACTAATGTGTTTATCTTTACATTAAGAATTAAATCTTGGTGGAAAATAGGATGCCTTTTACTGCTGACAATTTTTTTTTTTTGCCACCCTCATATTCAGTTACATACCCTCATATGGTGTCACGACCCACAGTTTAAGAAGCTATGGCTTACTCCACTTTCCATTTCAACTCCACAGAACAAGATGCCAAAGTATCCTTTATGTGTCCCACTCCTCCCACCTTTCCAGCTTCTTTTTGTTTGCTATCTTTCCCCATTATATTGAAAGCTCCAGAGGGGTAGAAACTGTCTTTCTTTTTCTTCTTTGTATTCCCTATGTTTAGTGGTGCATGACACATAGTAAGCACTTAAAAATATTTATTATATTGAATTTTCAAAATTTTTAGTATCAGGATCCCTTTACACTATTAAAAATTACTGAGCATCCCAAAGAGCTTTTGTTTATGTGCATTATAACTATTCATATTTACCAAATAGAAATTAAAACAGATCATTTTAATGTATTAATTCATTTAAAATAATAATAAACCCATTTCATGTTAATGTAAATAATATTATTAAAAATATTTTCCAACATAAAAGAATTTAGTAAGAAAAGTATGTTATAGATTTTCAAATTTCTTTGATGTATAGCTTAATTGAAGACAACCAGATTCTCATTTGTTTCTGCATTCAGTCTGTTACAAAATACAGTATATGAAGAAAGTCCAATCGTACACAGACTTGTAGTTGGAAAAGGAGAAAAGTAAGTATTTTAATAGGCAAATATTTTCTTAGTGTAATCTTTAAAATAATTTTGACCTCATGAACCCGATAAGGGTTCTCAGGAACCCCCAGAATTCATCCTCATAGGCAGATGAAATAATTAAAATACATTCTTTATATATATTTGTCTCCATGTTTTAGTCTTACAATTGACAGCATGTCATTTTTTTCTGTTCTACTTTGTATTTAGAAATGAGGAAAGGTGATAAAATTGTAGATTCCTTTCAAAAAAATATTTTAAAACTACCAAAAAAAAAATCAGCACTATATCAACACTGCTCTACATTCAACACTATAAACAAGAATGGTAATTTTTCAAAAAAAAAATATATATATATATTCCTTATTGTCAGTCAACAAGTTTTTTAATTACTTATTTTTATATAATTTATAGTATTATTATATAGTTATTTATTAAGAGTTTACTATGTGCTAAGCCCTGGGTAGATAAGAATAAGCAGAAAGAAAGACAGTCTCTACCATCAATTAGCTTATGTTCTCATGTACAATGGCTTCCTTTTAAAACACACAAGGATAAGTATTGTTTCTAGACTTTCATCACAGAATATGTTACATACCACATACTTTCAAAAGGAAATACATACAAACACACAAAGTCATAAAAAATAAAAGTCTAATGATCCAAGTTGGAAAAATGATGGCCCTAGAAATATCACCTTAAAAAATTATTTTTTTACATATGAGCAAAAACAAGATCAAATCTCCTGTTGGCAGGATAGCTTTACTCTGCAATATAGACACAGACCATATCCTAATCCACAACCAGCTGCCTCATAAATATGTATGACTGGCCACAGGTAAAACAGAAAGTTATAGATAAATAACCACATGTCTATTACTAGTGCTGGAGAAGAAAATATATGTTCAACTAAGAAGGATTAATAGCAACATCTTCATATATGAAGAATGATATAACCTGATACATGGGATGAAAAAAATGGTCTATTACATGTTTTTAAATTTAAAATGAAACAAAATTATCTGACTACTAAGAATAATCTGTAACCAGATGGCTCCATTATTTTTGGTTTCCTTCTAAAGCCTCTTTTTACTTCCTCATTTTTATGCAGAAAATAACGGTAACAAAATAAGCTTTTGATAGAGCGGATTTATTTTCCAAAATTATTTTCCTTTTAAGAGAGATGATTAGGAAAATGTTAGTGTAAACAGAAATGTCAGAAATGAATGTAACATTGATGGAGAAATGTAGGGACTTTTATAAAACTAATACTCAGGGTGAAATCTGAAGTATAAGGGAATAAAATTAAATAAATAAATTCTCACCAAGGTTCTGTTCTTCTACACAGGGATCTCCATTACACAGTATGTCTACATATACTAATGGCAGTGACTGGTATGCATAATGATGAACCTGAAGACCTGAAATATCCTGATATCTTTTCAAATCACCAAAGGGAAGACAGATACAAATTTCTCAGGGAAGATTTCATATTAAATGCTTTTTATTACATTTCAATTGTTTGAAAACTATAAATCAATATGTGGTATATGTGATAATACTCTATATGCCAGAATAAGTGATTAAAGAATACCCCATTCTTCATAAAATACTTGATTATGAAGAATTTACAATAGGGCATTTTTTAATTTAACACATTTATATGCTTTAGACATATTCCATGAAGATTATTTTCTTCTATTAAATGAGGTAGCATTCAAATGATATAAAACAGATTCATCAAAAGGATTTTATAATTGTATTTAATTTTCATTTCATCTAGCATACTAAAATAACTACTGGATTTGACAACCAGAAAATCTTATTCTTTGATTGCAGTATAGTTGTATCATCATCAAAAGAAAAAAAAAACAAATCATGAAGCATCTGCTCTAAATATAACACTACAAAAAATGATGAGGATTTTTCAAAAAGATATATTCTTTACTCTCAGTCAACAACCATTTTATTATGAGCTTATTATGTACCTGGAACTGTGCTAAGCCCTGGGTATAAAAATATAAGCAAAAAGACAATTACTGCCATCAAAGAACTTATGTCCTAAAGTAAATTCTAATTATCCTCCAGTGGCTTACTTTTAATATATATGAGGAAAAATATTACATATTATAAAAATATGACATGTCATCAAAAAATGTTATATACTGCAGATGATATCATAGCCATTTATGATTACTAATGGCAGTAAAAATAATTACTCATATTTATATAGTACTTTTCTTTTTTTTTTTTTTTAAATTAGGCAATTGAGGTTAAGTGACTTGCCCAGGGTCACACAGCAAGGAAAGTGTTAAATGTCTGAGACCACATTTGAACTCAGGTTTTCCTGACTTCAGGGTTGGTGCTCTATGCACTGCGCCACCTAGCTGCCCCTTATATAGTACTTTTCATACATTATCCAAAAAATAGAGAATAAAGATCACAAAATAATATGAACCTCTCTAACCACCTGAAAAGGGCAAAACATATTTCATATGATCCGAGACCATTAAAAAAATTAAAGTAACAGTAACAAATGCCAATAATTCTTCCACAAAAGAAAAACTTCATTGGGGACAAATGCATATTAATTAACCTTGACATATCAGATAAATCTTACATAAATATATAACTTGAACAACTATTGCTGGTTGCTTTAAGAGAGCAGGAAGATAAAACAAAGCATCAGGTAAATTGCAAATGCCTGTGAAATATTTGCACATTACTTCAATAATTAATGTTTCTAAGTTGAGGTAATTATTGCTGTCCCAGTGGCAGGATGAACAACTAAATACAGAAGACAACATTGCTCTGTAAGAATAATTACTTGAAACAAAACTAATGAGTCCTTTCAAGGTATCTGCAAAGGCACAAGAGTCACAACCACACAACAAAAAGCTATAAAAGCAATCCCCATCCCCATTCCCCAACAAGAATAAATTTAGCATCATATACCTTAGATCAAGAACATGACACTATACATGAATGAGCAACAATCAGACATTTTAACCAAAAAAAAAAAAAAAAAAAAAGGAAATGATTGTCAGGAACCAAGATTATGATTCAAAGGAATAGTAAAAATCAGTAAGTTGTAAAAATGCTCAATTATAATGGTTCTACAAAAGCAGAGAAAAGGAAAGGAAAAGGGCAGGAAAGAAGAAAGGAGGGAGGGAGGGGAAAAAACTCTGGAGGGCAAAAAAGTTGTGAGTTGAAAGAAAAGGTTATAAAAGAGAGATCCTATAAAGGTTGTAAAGGGGATATATACAAAAGATATTTATCAGCAATAATCACGTGAGATGAATACAAGTGAAGAGTCAAGGACAATACTGAGGATGTGGGTTTGTGAAACTAGGAGGGTAATTTGACAATAAAATTGATCATCCTTAGTTTTCAAAGACCAATGGCATCACATGACTTCCATGAGAACTAGATTAAAGCAAAGGAGAGTTGCAGTCATCAGCTTTACTTTCTCTTTCAGAGTCATCACAGTCCAATGACAAAAGTCAAGATGACTGATGATGGCCTGGGATATGGTAAGTGACTTTAGTGTCTCCATAGTTTCACAAAACCTTCCTAGCCTTAGGAACCAATTGTCCTCATCTGCCATTTGGTCAGAAGTCTTCCATGCTTGGGACAGGCAGACATCCCCTTAGCTCACCCACAAGTTTGAGGACTGCCAAGATGGGTTGAACAGGATGTGGCTGCTGCAAATGCTAGTTTCTTGGAGCCACAGCTGAGAGTTGAATGTCAGGTAGACAACAAAGGTGGAAGGAAAGCCTGGAAAGGGCACAACAAGCCCTCACACTAAAGGGGCTAGTTCTCCCTGAAGATTTCATACAACCCTCTTGAAGATAGGTGATAACATTAAAAGGAAAGCTCTAAAAAGGGAGAGGTTTTGGAGGGAAAATATGAGCTCATTTGGGGACATGTGGAATATCTATAATCTACATATTTATATCTAATATCTATAAGACATCTAGTTATATATGTCAAATGAGCAACTGGTAATTCAAGGAGAGATAAAGGACAATAGCAAGCCAGAATGGAAGGTTCAAGATTTTTTTATGGATAGGAGAGACATGGGTAGGTAAAGGAGCAGCCAGATGATGGGACAAAAATGAAGATTAGTAAAAGAAAAAAAGTATTTAAAAAAATCTAACAGAGGGGACAATCTGATGGAGAAGAGGGGATGGAATGAGATTTGGGTGGCTAAGGAGGAGCTGCTACTTAATGCTGATTAGGATAACATCAATGTCCCAAGAAACTAAGTCATTCAGAAGAAAAATTTTAATTAAGTTCCCTCCTCTCTAAAGTGAGGATGGTGATACTCAAAGCACTAACCTCACAGTATATAAAAATACTGTGCTCACCTGACTACTTAATATCTTTCCTTTCTGATCAACTCTATTCTCAGACTTTTCCTTCCATTTTTGTATTTGTTTTTCTCCCTTTAAAATTCCTTTTCAAATCCAAACTCTTTTCCATCTCAAAAAGAGACCTCTTTCCATTATTTTCTTAGGACTCCTAACTGCCAGCTAGGGAGCAGCATGATGAGCTCCATCAGGACAGATAATGAGTCTCTGGCTGCTCTGAGGGTCACAAATCATAATCATCATCAGAATGCAAATCTGTTGAGCCTAAACCTATATAGAAAAATTGAGAAAATTCAGAAAATTGAATAACAGCTTTTTTCCTCCATCAATCACAAGGAATAAATATTGTTTAACTCTCCTTTGTATTTTTTCTCCTGTAAAGGTGGGAGAACTAAACAGATTGAAAAAAATGTAATTGCTTAAACTTCTTGAGTTTTTGTAGATCTTTTGCTACATTTTTCTGGGCAGTTTCTAATTTCTGCCATCCAGAAAAAGAAATATATAAAAACCTTTTCTGGTTTTTAGTGCACTCCCCATTTCTATCATTATACTATTTCTTTTATAAACCCCATCTGATTAGCCACCTGGTAAATTCAGTTCCAAAGCAACCTGTTTCCCTCATCACAGCTAAGGTCAGGAAAATAATGTGAACCTATCAAATAACTCATGAAAATAATTAATTGTAGGTGATAAACCCCTCCAAAGGCATTAAATACAACATGTAA
Organism: Myrmecobius fasciatus; assembly: GCA_023553655.1. NCBI lineage: Eukaryota > Metazoa > Chordata > Mammalia > Dasyuromorphia > Myrmecobiidae > Myrmecobius > Myrmecobius fasciatus. The sequence goes on from JAJPUD010005294.1 coordinate 26,399, forward strand.
TAACTGTAATATTCTAATCTTAGAACCCCATTTTGTATTCTATTCTTATTTCACACACACCCTGCATTCAAGCATTCTCCATGGCACATGAGGCAAGACTGCAGCACAAAATCTTCACAAATTAGCACTCCATTACTATTCTACTTCAGAAAAGGAATGTTTTCTTGAAAAACAAAAAGAAAAAGAGCAGCACTGGAAAAATCCTTAGGGCTCCAGGAGAGTAGACAGCATTTCTAGGGTGGAAATTCACTATCATTTCCTTCAGCTCTAGATGTTGTGTTAACCCTGTAGGTTCCATTGCTCTGTGTGAATTGTAGAGTAAAGGTAACTTTTATAAAATGTTCTAGTCAGAGACTGTGAAATCCAAGTCCTCTCACTCTAAAAGTATTGCTTTCACAATTAAAAAAAAAAAAACATTCAGGGAGAATAGGTATATGGTCCCTATTCTCTAAAATTTTAGAATCGACATTGGTAGAGGAAAAATAATAATAATAACATTTATAACCAAATAACCAAATTTATAACCAAGTAAGAAAAATCTCTTATCATAGAGCTACTATCCCAAGAAGCAATATTAGGACAATTCAATCAGAAAATACAATAAAAACTAACTATACTAAATAATCACTTAAAAAGACAAAAGAATTGGGCAGAAGGTAAATTGAAACTAGTGGTCAAGAATATGGATCCCCATTAAGAATAACTCAGAATGAATTTGACAATCAAGCAGAGATTACTAGATTCCTTCTGGAAGGAATTACCAGTATACATGCGCACCATCTTCACTGCCTGAATGACTTTGTGGAAGCCCAGATGACTTACTATGCTCAGTAATAAGAGTACATGCTAGACCTGCAAAAACAACTTGAGAGTTTTCCATCTGCCATCTAACAACAATCAGTCTTCCTCAACTTCTTTGTCAAATATCTTTACTTCCTCATCATCTGCAGCTACTACCTTTTGCTTGCCTTTCACAAGTAACACAGATGTTACTCCTGTCTTCAGTGCCTTGAAGGAATCCAGTGGAAAGCAGGAAATCAGGGTTTGTCATCCTATGATTATGATGCTGCAAACAGTAACGAATTATTTTTAATTTTTTTTTTTTCTGAAGCTAGGAAGCTAGGAAGCTAGGAAGTGTGAAGTGCCTGAGGATAGATTTGAACTTAGGTCTTCCTGACTTCAGGGCTGGTGCTCTATCCACTGCGCCACCTAGCTGCCCTCAATAGTATGAATTATCATTTCTTCCAGATGAGCAGAAATTCAGACTGACTGATGGGTGAAAAGCGAAATCAAAAGGGCAAAGGACAAATCACTTCCTTAGAACTGCTCAATTAAGTGGAGGGCATTCAGACAGACTACTAGTTATCACACTATATTAATATATGATTAACTATGTAAAGCAGTTTTAAGTGTCTTACAAGTAATGGGCTTTTCTGCTAATAATGCTGCATGGTAAATTTTTCATTGCTTCAGATTTGGTGTTATGAGCTTTTTCTATGCCATCCTTTGTGCGAAGGATGTTTTCTTTTTTTTTTCTTTTCTTTTTTTAATTAAAGCTTTTTATTTGTATAACATATGTATGGGTAGTTCCCCAACACTGATCTTTACAAAGCCCTCCATTACAAATTTTACCCCCAGTCCCCTCCCCTCCCCTAGATGGCAGGAAGTCCACTACATGTTAATAATGTTGAAATGCTTGAGAAGTTATGCAAGAAAAATCCTATCTACAAGAAAAAAAAAAAAGAATCAGAGAAAGGCAACACAATGCAAGCAAATGTCAATAGAGATCATGAAAATGTTACGTTGTGGTCCATATTTCATTTCCCTCTCTCTGGGTGTATATGATTTTCTTCAGTGAACGATTGGAACTGGTTTGAGACAATTCTTTGTTGCAGAGAGCCATGTCTATCAGAATTGATCATCATGTAATACTGTTGTTGCTGTGTATGATGATCTCCTGGTTCTGCTCGTTTTACTCAGCATCAGTTCATGCAAGTCCCTCCAGGCCTCTCTGAAATCGTCCTGCTGGTCGTTTCTTACAGAGCAATAATATTCCATAACATTCATATACCATAATTTATTCAGCCACTCTCCAATTGATGGGCATCCCGTGAAGGATGTTTTCTTAAAGGATTCTCTGTTTCTACAGACATTCTCACTAACAAGTAGATTCTACTTTTGAGTAAAATAATTATCAAAAGCAGGAGATCTGTTTTCTACTGAATTTTTCACTAAAAGAAAGCTTCCTTATTTATGTAAAATTAATTTATTATGAATTTTTTTAAAAAAAGAATATTGGGGGGGGGGGAAGTTAGGTGGCGCAGTGGATAGAACACCAGCCCTGAAGTCAGGAGGACCTGAGTTCAAATCTGATCTCAGACACTTAACATTCCCTAGCTGTGTGACCCTGGGCAAGTCACTTAACCCCAATTGCCTCAGCAAAAAGCAAAAAATAATAATAATAATAATAATAAATAAATAAATAAATAAATAAATAAATAAATAAGAATATGGGTCCTCTATCCTCATTGCCCAAATACTTTTACCACTTCACACTGATTTTCCCATCTGCAATGTGGACAGCATACTTGCAAGCTATCTACTGTCAGAACACAAGCAGAAGAGAGATAAAATAAATACAACTTCTTTAAGATGAGGCACTATTTATAAATATGCACTCACTATGCAAGGTGGATATTAGAAGGATTGAACAACAGCTTGAAAGCATTCATAATGTAAGAATGTTTTCTTTGAAAACATATACAACATTAAATATAAAATAGCATTTGAGAATAACAATATACATGATTGTTATTATTACCATAATAAAGATCATAATTCTCTGAAGTTTACAATACCTGACTATCTACTTCATGGGTATGTTGTAAAGATTATTGTGGGAGGAAAAATCTATAAAGTCCTTCAAGAAGTGTCAGATAAAAACAAAATATAATTACTATTATTATTTAGCAGACTTTTGATGGAAAAGAAAAGTACTCTCAGAGTACTTTTAAGAGGTACCTTTTAAGACATAGCTACAGATAGAGATAGATGTGGACAAGTGGACTGCTAATTCAAAATAAATATTGCTTTTTGTTGAGTCAAACTGTTTTTATTTTTTTCAAAAAACCCAATCTCTATGGGACATGGAGAGGTGACAGACTGCAATTTAAGTGGAATAACAAGAAACACAATAGCCAAGAGAAAAAACAAAGGTGGCTTATGAGAAAGATCTATTTACTACTGCAAATGAGCACTCAGCTGCTTTGGAATCCAAGCACGTCCAAGAATGTAAGGATGTACACCAAGGATAAAGCACAGAAATCAAATCACTAAAGAAATACACTTTTTTTTAAAATGCTGTTTATGTAATTCAGAAGATACTATATCTGCCCTGATATAATTATATATATACTCTTATCTCAGCACCAAAGAAGCCTAAAAGGGCTTGGGACATTTACAGCCAGTTTCAGAAATAACAGATTTATTTTCTTTTCACAATTCATGGTTCAAGAAAAAACAAAGCTTGCCCAAAACAGTCTGTCACATTTCTTTGTCTCTATTCAATCCTAATAGGTACTTTGGTAATATATTATTGAAAAGACCAAAAGAAAAAGAACTATCTAAATTTTTAAAAAGTCAGTATTGGACTCAAGGGTCCCAGCATGGTAAAGACACTAGATACAAGAAAGTCAGTAAATAATACCTAGAAATTTAATTTTTAAAAACTATATAAAAGCCAGGCTGAAATATAAAACTCATTCCCAAAGATTACAAGAATCTCACTAGGCAGAGTAGGCTTAGAGACGACTGGGAAATAGAAATCCAATAGCAAAACCTCATCAATAGTAGTACTTTATAATATTGATCCACAGAGGTAAAGGTTTATAAGATGGAAACAAAATAAACATTTTGTCAGGAATAACCATCTTAATCAGTTTCAAGCTGGCAATAAATTCTGACCCATTATGATTCAACTTGTGCTATTATTAACAAATTACCTCCACTTATTACAATCATGGATAGATTCCTTGATTGGTGTTTTAATTGCTAAGGAGGTAAATTCATTCCTGCAAAATACAGTATCCTGTATACTCTTATTTATACAAGAATTTATACAAGAATGAGGATTGAGATGTTCTGGTATTAATGTTATACTTAGAAGGTACTTAATTGTTATCAAATATACCATACATAAATTATCAATTTTCAAAAAACTCAATTCAACAAGTGCAATTCAACCCAATGAACATAAATAAGCCCAAATCTTCATACTTTTTTGGTCTATTTTTTTTAGATTATATAATCTCTTTTTTCAACAGTGTGGGAAATCCTTCCATTAAAACACATCACAATTAGTTTTTAACTTAAGTCTCAATTGCTTAATTCTCAGAGAAGTTAGTGTCTTTACCAACACATACAAGTATCACAGATGATCTCTCAACTAGTTCAATATTCTACCCATTAAACCATGCAAACCCTTACAGCAATATACAACTACAGAAATGAAGAAATATCAATAGCCCAAAAGACAAGACGCAATAATTCACTGCACCTGATGGACTTTGAACAAAAGTTACCATAATGTTTCAACTTACTATTGCTCCTAGTTCCTGAAAATTCACAAGACATCTGAGAATAAATAAATAAGCAAAGGGTTATGAAGTGAGACAAGTGCAAAAGAGCTCTCAAGACAAAGCACTAAAGAGGAATTTTAAGAATTCACCAATAGAGTCAAGTAAACCTTTATGAAAGAAATGCCTTTTGAATTGAATCCTGCAGGAATGAAGGGTTTGACTTAGACCTACATGTTATATGGGGAATGTAGTCCATTACAAATGTAGAATAGTATGAACAATGATAATGAAAGAGGACTGAATTAGAAGATAATGGAAGATGGGGACTAGTACAATCTGGCCCAAGAAGAAAGGATGTCTTATCTAACAGAGCTGGATTAGCATAGATCGGATGAAGTTTCCTCATTCCAAGTCCAGTGTTCTCTGCTTCTTGAAATAATTTAGATAAAACCATGAAAATGTGAATTCAAACCTGATCTGTACACACAATTTTTTTCCTCAATCCAACAATCCTCTTAAAGTCACACTGAATGAATGAATGAATGAATGAATGAATGAATGAATGAATGAATGAATGAAAACAGCATTCTCTTCTACTATCTACTATCCTTCTACTAACAATTTCATGTCCACATTCTCCAAAGTGAATAATTACTATCCTAATTATTCACTTTGGAGAATGTGGACATGAAATTGTTTACTTACTCATAAACATCTGGGACAAAGGAATTATGTTTTAAATATATTTTAAAATGACTTTGAATTTGTAAAGTACCTTTTCTTTGAAAAGTTCCAAATCCAAAACAAACAAAGAGAAAAAAAATTTATACTGATATTTATAACTAAGAACTGGGAACTTGGCAGTTTTAAAACAGGCTACATGGTGGCAATTTTATTTTCATGTATTCCATAAACACCTAACCTATTTATTATTCATTATTTATGAAGCAGCAAAAGTGTAATTTTGTGTAAAATAAATCTATTCCTTCTGTTTTTAAATGAGCTTTTGTTTGTATTGGTTCAGATGCTTTCTTGAAAGTCTATGGATGCCAGACAAGGTGATCTCTGAAGTGGGTCAATTGAAGAGCCTGTATTTTGAAACTCATTGCTAGAGCTGTCCATCTACCTTCCCTCTGCTGAGCCACAAATATTCTTGGCTGCTGATGGGAATGATGAAAATGAGGGGCTACAAAGACCCCAGCTTTTGGGATAAGTATTCACTATTTGACAAAAACTGCTGGGAAAACTGGAAACTAGTGTGGAAGAAATTAGGGCTTGACCCACATCTAACACCACATACCAAGATAAGATCTAAATGGGTTCATGATCTGGATATAAAGAGTGATACTATAAGTAAATTAGAGGAATGTAATATAGTTCACCTCTCAGACCTTTGGAGATGGAATAAATTTATGTCCAAAGAAGAACTGGAACTCTTAATTGAAAACCAGATAGATAACTTTGAGTATATTAAGTTAAAAAGGTTTTGTACAAACAAAATCAATGCAGACAAGATTAGGAGGGAAGTAATAAATTGGGAAATCATCTTTACATTCAAGGGTTCTGATAAAGATCTCATCTCTAAAATATATAGAGAATTGTCTCATATTTATAAAAATTCAAGCCATTCTCCAATCAATAAATGGTCAAAGGATATGAACAGACAATTTTCAGAGGATGAAATTAAAACTATTTATAGTCATATGAAAAGGTGCTCCAAATCACTGTTGATCAGAGAAATGCAAATCAAGACAACCCTGAGGTACCACTTCACACCTGTCAGATTGGCTAAAATGACAGGAAAAGTTAATGATGAATGTTGGAGGGGTTGTGGGAGGGCTGGGACACTGATGCATTGTTGGTGGAGCTGTGAACGGATACAGCCATTCTGGAGAACAATTTGAAGCTATGCTCAAAAAGTTATCAAACTGTGCATACCCTTTGACCCAGCAGCATTTCTATTGGGCTTATATCCCAAAGAAATCATAAAGGAAGGAAAAGGCCCCACATGTGCAAGAATGTTTGTGGCAGCCCTTTTTGTAGTGGCTAGAAACTGGAAATTGAATAGATGCCCTTCAATTGGAGAATGGCTGAATAAATTATGGTATATGAATGTTATGGAATATTATTGTTCTGTAAGAAATGACCAGCAAGATGATTTCAGAGAGGCCTGGAGAGACTTACATGAACTGATGCTGAGTGAAATGAGCAGAACCAGGAGATCATTATACACGGCAACAACAGTACTACATGACGATTAATTCTGATGGACATGGCTCTCTTCAACAGTGAAATGTTTCAAACCACCTCCAATTGTTCACTGAAGAAAGCCATATACACCCAGAGAGAGGGATGCGAAATGTGGACCACAACATAACATTCTCATACTCCTTGATTGATGTTTGCTTACATTGTGTTTCCTTTATCTGATATATCATTTGTGTAGATAAGATTTTTCTTGCACAACAATGATAAGTTTGGAAATATGTATACATATATTCGATTTGCCAATATTTTAACATAATTAACATGTAGTGGATATCCTGCCATCTAGGGAAGGGGTGGGGAAGTTGGGGGGAAAAAATTTGTAATGGAAAGCTATGTAAGGGTTATTGTTGAAGAATTACCCACACATATGTTATGCAAATAAAATAAAATTAAAAAAAAAAAGAAAAGAAAATGCGGGGCTAAAGCACTTTTCTTTTTACAGAGGCCACAGATGAAAACCCAGAGTTACTTGTCAAGATGGAGATTTTTTTTTGCCATCTTTATACACACAAACACACACACACACACACACACACACACACACACACAAAAGCAGTGTTCTAGGTTTTCTAACATCAAAAGGAAAACTGAGGCCACTTGCTATGTGGCAGAACTGTATTCCACAATTTGCCCATTTAACTTACTTTAAGCAACATGAGGAAATGCCCTAGTTATTTTCTGAAAGAGGGAACATTTGGGTAATTGATAGTACCAAAAAGACAGCAAAGGGAGCTTTTAATCCTCTCTATACTCCTTAGGATGCCAAACAAACAGGATCATTTCAATTCAAATAATTGCTATGAGTTATTCAGATTTACTTTTTCTGCATTGTCAACAAACAACAAAGGTGTGGAGCACCATATTTACAAGACAGGTCAAGTGAAGATATAAGCAAATTTAAGCATAAAACAGTAAATGTATTTATAAATATTTTAATAAGTTTTTTTTATTTGTAAAGTATATGCAAAGATAAGTTTTCAACATTCACTCTTGCAAAACCCCCTTCCCCTAGACAGCAAACAATCCAATATATATTAAACATGTACAATCCTTTCTAAGTATTTTATGTATGTAATGCTAACAGATCTCCCAAGCCACAAAGGTAGATAACGTTCTGCTCATCACTCTATTTACCCTGATTAGAATGGCACCAGTATTTGAAACCTACATGAACGCAGGCATTACATGGTCAACCATTTAATTATTTTAGCTCATGATAGTATTTAAACAAAAGAAATGTTTTGACTCTTTGGGGCTCTATCTAGACATATTTATATATTTTCCCTTCTTGTCCCTAGGCCGAATGTGAATCACAATATAGGATTTTCACTCTTTTTGTTCTTGTTTGCTTGCTTTTTATTTTCTTCCTCATTTTTTTTCCTTTTTGATCTGATTTTTCTTGTGCAGCATTATAAATGTGAAAATATGTATAGAAGAATTATACATGCTTAAGATATATTGGATTACTTGCTGTCATGGGGAGGGGGTGAAGGGAAGGAAGGGAGAAAAATTTGGAACACAAGATTTTGCAAGGGTGAATGTTGAAAACTATCTTTGCATATGTTTTGAAAATAAAAATTGGGGCAGCTAGGTGGCACAGTGGATAAAGCACCAGACCTGAAGTCGGGAGGACACTTAACACGTCCTAGCTGTGACCCTGGGCACGTCACTTAACCCCAATTGAAGGAAGGAAGGAAGGAAGGAAGGAAGGAAGGAAGGAAGGAAGGAA
>JAJPUD010005294.1:34982-68584 GCA_023553655.1 Myrmecobius fasciatus
GAAGGAAGGAAGGAAGGAAGGAAGGAAGGAAGGAAGGAAGGAAGGAAGGAAGGAAGGAAGGAAGGAAGGAAAAAAAGAAAAAATCTATTATTTTTAAAATAAGAACAAAAAATAAAATAGTCTTTTTGATCCCCCCCCAAAAAAACTTGTTCCTATTCTCTTTATTTTTTTGTCTCCTCCTCCTGTTAAATTACCATGTACACTCCCCTTCCCACTTTGCTCCATTTTAAGATCCCAGCAAAATCCCACTTAAGCAATACCAAATTACACTAAATTGAGCACAGGAATAAATAAGTACTTCAATTTTACGTAAAACTTTTCCTTATTAAATGGATAAGAAAAACATACTAGAATAAGTATTTGAGAAGTTATATATATTTATAAACACTTACAAAAAGATAGAAGACAATTCAATAGTCAGACAAACTGATAAACATTTGCATGCTAACGGCTAACAATAAAGTGATGATTACTGGTACAATTTTTAAAAGCAACCAAAAATGTCAAGAACTACAAAATCATATTACAATGTTCTCTCTTCTACAAAATTTCTATGATAATGATCTATACATGCATGAAAAGTACCCTTGATGAAAATATGAGATAATGGCCAAATTTCTGATGATTTCTGATAACAGATTATATCTTCATAGTCGTACAATTGACTGGAAGATACAGAAAATATACTGTTTAGTGTTTGAGGATTATTAAATATTTTTATTCAGTAAAACAAAACTCAACCTTAAAGGTTCTCTTCCAATAACGGATCTCTTATGCATGTGTCATTTTAAAATTCCTTTTTAGATGCAAACACAAAAGATAACTTTATTCAGTGATACTCTAATTAACAATATCAAATTAAAATATGAACCATGAAAACCTCTTTTGCCAAAAATATGTGACATTTTCCATTAAAGATGATGAGGTCTTTTAAAAACTACTATCTGCAAATGATACACTGCATCAAACCTGAGAACATACTCAATGAGATTCCCAGTCATTCACAAGACATCTGCCTAGTAAGGTACATGGGAAAAACCAATGTTCCATATTACACTCTAGCCAGCTTCTTGCTATTTACCTTGTAATGACAAGGTAATTGTAATGACAATGCACCTTCCCAATCAACCTAATTAAAGAGATCATGGTCTGGGGTCCCCAGTCCTCATCCCCTTTACCTCTGCCTCTGGATACTAAAATCAAATCAATGAGCCAATGCTTCAGGAAAGAGCATTCCAATCAATATTCCTATGGCTTCATTTACCAGATCTATGAATTCCCAAACAAAACACCCTTCCCTGACCACCAAACTTTTCTATGTGTTGTCTTTGACTATTAAAATTAAATTCTTTGAAGATAGTGACTTTCTCACTTGGCACACAGGACTAAAGAAATTCATTTTTGTTGATTTTTCACTAATTCATTCAAAACAGCAAATTGTTCATAGCACTTCATTGTCTTCTCTTGATTCAAAATAATTATCTAGCTTATTCAATATGAGAATAAAAAAGAGATTATAAAAATTTTTTAACAATCAAAAGTTTCAAACGTCCTTTTTCCAGATTGAATTGAACTCATTTTAACAACATCTGTTTTATTTCCTGTTTTGGTATTTAAAAAAAAAAAAATTTAAACAGGGCTGTTGGAAGGTCTAGTCTCAGTCTTTTATAAATTAAATAAAAAATTAAATCAATTGCTAGTGACCACAAACAGATGTCACTGTTGATATAGCTAAGAAAGTTCTTCTTTGCCTCCTTAAAATTCTAAGATATAACATTCAAGTAAGAATTTCCTGAAGAAAAGAATGTTCTATCCTTCACACCTAGCACAAACTAGTAACAAAGGTACTTTTTTCATTCCCCAGCTCAAACCACAGATATTTCTTTTTTATATGGAATCTAAATCTTATATGGAAAAATTTCAAAAAATGTCCAATTCAAAACCATTCAATTCACACAAAAATAGATAAACAAGTCTCAGATAATTCTTCAAAACCTCAAAAGAATATATACTTTTTTTTTTTTTTTTTTGGCTGAGGCAATTGGTGTTAAGTGACTTGCCCAGGGTCACACAGCTAGGAAGTGTTAAGTGTCTGAGAGCAAATTTGAACTCAGGCCTTCCTGACTTCAGGGCTGGTTGCGCCACCTAGCTGCCCAAGAATATATACTTTTTTTGGTAAGTGGACCTTTAAAATTTATACCCAACTTCATGACATATCACTTTTTTCAAAACATTCATTCAAAAGACCAATGACTTTTAGATAATAGAAATAAATTCAAGCTAGTAAAATCAAACTCTCAGCTATAAATTCAATAAAACCCTACACCACTTGTATAACTATGTCTTCTATTCATTTTAACAAGTACACCTAATACATTTAATTAGGAGTCAAGAGATTTGGCCAAACCTTTGTTTTTGACACAAAACTTTTGATACAAAACCTAACTAAAGTTAGGTCATTGATTTCTATAGATTTCAGTTTTCACAGTTATAAAATGAAGAGATTAGACTAGATGATGTTTAAGATTAATTCGAACAATAAAATTTAATCAATCTGCAAAAATACTTCATTAATATAAATTGTCATTACTATTATTATTGTATTATTACTATTCCCCAATGTTCCTTTTGCATTCATTTTCTTTTTGCATTTGATATTGCGACATATGCCCATGGTATAATATAAATTTCTAAAGTAAGGTTAAATTCTCAGGGATTACATTTTATGATGATTGTTTTCAAATAGCAAAGATAAACCTTTATCTCATCATTAGGTTACCCCCAAATCATTTCAGAAGAGTTCCTTTTGTTTAGGGTTCCTATACAATTCAATTTGTGCATTATGTGTAAATTCTAGCTAGTTTCAAATAGAAAAAAAAATATTCTCTGCTGACTTGGCATCTAGATTTTTGGGTATGTTTTGCTTTTTCAGTACTGGAGCTTATCTTTATCAATTACAATTAATATTCTATAAAAAAGTTTTGAATGCTTAAACTAATAATATATCATTTTTCCTAAAGCATCTTTTATTTTGTTAATTCTGGATATGTGGAGCTGTCAAGTATTTGGTCTTCTTATGCTACCAGTAAGTTTGAAGCATCTTTTTCTTGAGGTCTCTCTGCATTGCTCTTGAGCATAAAACATCTCCTAGATTAATATTTCATCAAGATCATAGGGCAGATGCTACAGGTACAATTTAATCCAGAATTCTGATAATTTCCAAACAAATTATTTTGTTCAATTTTCTTTCCTTTTTCAAATATCTTCCCAAAATCAGAAAGCAATTTGCCCAAATGTATTTGATAAGAATTTATTTAACAATTTTATACAAATTGAGAAGCTATAGTAAAAAAATATCAGAGAGCAGAAAGAAAAAAGGGATAGGAAAATGTAATCTAATAGTTTCATTATAACCGAATAATCAGAAGTAACAAACAGATAGAAATATGGTGATTTTAAAGAAGTTCCAAGTTCCAAAACTTTTAGTTTCTCTAGACTCCAGTCTACTCTCTTATTATTTAGAGCAGCAAGTACCAGAGTCCTTTTCAAGAGGCATCAAACACCTTTCCTATTACAATAGCCTCAATCTTTACCTTATAAAGTACTTCTTTTCTGTTGTCTACCCTCCCTAGAGTTGCTATTTCCGTCATGTGCAACTTCTCATGAGCTTATCTGGGATTTTCTTCAATTCAAAGATACAAGGGTTTGCCATTTTCTCCTCCAGTTCATTTTACAGATGAAGAAACTGAGGCAAACAAGGTGAAGTAACTTGCCAAGATCACACCTAATAAGTATGGGAGGCAGGATTTAGTCAGCACTTTCTAGCTCCAGGCTTAGTGTTCCACTCACTGTGACATTTAGCTGCCCCAGGAGGGAATAATTTTTTCTTCTTCTCTTCTCTTGGTATAATTTTTGTTCTTTTCCTATGCACTTAAATCATATTCAAATTTATTCTGTATTTGTGTCACTATCTTATGTTCATTTTTAGATTATAAGCTACTTAAAAAATATGAAGCATATTTTATCGAGAAGCACATTTGTGTAGTAAATATAGTACTACACTTTTGGGTAGTACAAAGCCCTGGGTTTAAATGCTACCTGACATTTATTAGGTGTGTGACCCAGGGAAAGTCACTAAATCCAAGTCTCAATTTCCATAGTTTTGAAATGGAAATAACTGAACCTAACTCAAGGAATTGTTATAAGAACAAAATAAGATAATGTATATAAATCTTAAAGGACCATATTGGTTATGATAATTCATTTTTGTATCCTTAACCCCCAACACAGTGTGTTTTTATGTGTGTGTGTGTATGTTATAAAGGGGAGCTCGAAAAACATTGGTTGAATTAATTTAATTAAATTAAATTACCATATACAATGAGGGGGGAAATACTTTCGAGAGGAGGACTTCAGAGTTGAATTGGTGTAAGATATAACTGGGAGAAAAGTCAAACCAAAAGAATATATTGACACAGCCCTGTTCCTGGCCACAGATGCCAAATGACCTGCTTGGCAGCCTATTTCCTGCAGTCTATAGATATTATGGAGCAGACAAAGGCCACTGGAATAAAGGAATAGATGGAAAAAATATATATAGTATATTCATTTCAAAAGTTAAATAAGGACAGTAACAGTTGAGAACTGAACTGGATAGCGTTCAGTGCTTGCAAACCTGCTCTTCTTAGGTCATACTATTCCATTCCCCTAGGCGTGGTCCACAGAGATGGTCCAAAATCATTTTTATTTCATAAAAAGGAGAGTATAGACAACTGGAAACTACATGAATGCATTTTGCTGGACAATAATAGGTAAGAAATGGTAAAGACAAAAAAAGTCATAACAAACATATTTTTATTCCCACTATTAACCATTATCCAATTTCAACTATGAAACACACATATGGAAAACAAATAAAAGTTACTGTCACTTATTTAAAAAACAAAACAAAACACTATTTTGGGTTAATACATTCAGAAAGCAGCAACAAACCAGACTAAGGAATCTTCTAAATCACTTACCAAAAAAAAAAAAAAAAAAAGTAGCAACATTATTCCAATAAAAGTGTCTGCACTTAACTATATTTCATAGACATTCTCAAACACATATTATTCACCTGTAGAAACATATTTCTATGAAAATAATTCTCAAGGAGCAGGAAAAGCCAAGATTTCTAACCTAAGACTTCTCTTTGTCAAAAAAAAAAAAATTAGTGTAGGAATTATTTACTTTCACAAGACTAAGCTGCAACATTCCATGCATGAAGGGGGCCAAAAGTGACTGTATATTTGAGGTGAGAAGTGAGATGGCTGGACAATTGCAACTAAAATTGAAATCTATCAGGCTTGGCCAATAACCCCATTAAAAACAATCTTGTTTTTTTTTTTTTTTTAAGTCCAAATGAGTAATAACTCCCCCTCTGCTTTTATACAAATATCAGAATTTTTTAGCTTTTTATTCTCCTTTTAACTCCCTCTCTTATTCTTCTCCTATCAAGAACTATCCAATCTCTTCTCAAGTACTCAATGACTTCACATACCACTTCTTAATTCAATAATTCAATACAACAGGCATTTATTTAATTCTATTTAGTTCCTGGGCAACATGGTAGATGATGACACAAAGTAAAAACTCAAACAGTTCCTGACCTCAAGAAGCACATACATACTGAGAAATTAAAAATCAGGCTATTTACTATGAATTTCTTCATTGCCTAATTCCCTACCCCAAAGCCTCTCTACATTTGTACCTATCCTATCTTTCTTTCACATGTGTGAAAGTGACATTCCTTGACAAGATCCCCCATAAAGCTTCCATTCCTAGACTTGGAATCTCTCATTTCCCATCTCTTTTATCTTTAAACTCAATCCTTCTGTAGATTCTTTCCCCTACCTATAAATATATTTTAATCCATGTCATCCTCCAAAAAAAAAAAAAAATCACTTTACACTACCTTGCCATTTCTCAAGCATATTATCCTAAATCTCTCTCCCTTTTACTGACAAACTGCAAGTGACTTTAATTTCTTTCCAATAACTCACATCTCAAACTCTTAAAAACTTAACTTCCATTCAACTGAAACTACTCTCTCTAAAATTATCTAGCTATTCATTAGCTTTCAATACTGCACACAACCCTGTCTTCCTTCCTACTCTCTCTTCCCTTGGCATGCACAACCTAGCTCTCTCCTTAATTCAATTCAAAAAACATTTATTAAGTGGTTACTATGAACAAGCACTGCAAAAAAAATACTGAAATACAAAGACAAAAATGAATACTCTACCTTCAATGAATGAGTTAACATACTCAGGGCGGGGAGGAGAGCAGATAGTGAAGAGGGGGCATGTACACAAATTAAATGTAACCCTCCTGGCCCCACTCACAGAGGGCAGTGATTCAAAGCCCCAGAGGAGGGATCATGTATTTTCTAGCTGGATGGTTTAAGAAATACAAATCATTCCCTAAAGTCCAGGAAATTTGAAATTAACTTTGAACTAAAGTGGGCTTATAGGAAGAAAGAACATGCTAGAAACCATCAAAGTACTGTTGTAGATATGTCATTAGATCTGCCAGAGGTAACTTCAACATAGGCATAAAAAAATGGCCCAGGACAAGAACAGTGTTGATGTTATAAGTATGAATTATGCGATGATCTGAATCTTCACTGCTGTGCAAGGTAGTTTGTTTCTTCTCCTAATTTTCTCAGGAAAAACCCCAGTTTACTCATCATCCCCTTTCACTTTCTGCTCCCATTGTTCCACTAAAGAAGTTTGTTAAGGCAGCCAGAATTTGGAAGCTTTCTTTTCCAAGACATCTACTTTCATTTTTCATTCATTAATTTGTTATAAGATTTCCTGGCCAGTAAGTCCCAGAATGTTTGTTGTTGCTATTTAATGTACAGGATAAGGAAAGAGAAAGAATTTCACCTTGCAGAGATGGGAGATATTTAGTGGATGAGCAAAAGTGAATTAGGTTCCAGAGGCACTGAGGCAGAGAAAAGAAGAATGGTGGCATTTTCCATAAACCTTGCCAATGTATGAAAGCAAAGAGAGAAAAATTTCTCTGGGTTTATTTTCTTTATCTTTTGAAAAAATAAATATATACATACACAAATGCATGAATAAATTAATACATTAATTGATTGGTTGATTAAAAAGCCACAATGATTCAAAAAACAGTGTAATGAGGGGAGAAACTGTTCATCAATCTGAGAGGTCTGGGAAGGAGTGAGGTAAAAACTAGAAGACTATCCTACATACCTCTCAAAAGATAGTCTCTAAAAGATAGGACAAGAGCAAGGACCTAGCTAATGCAGGAGAGCATGGCGGGATGGCTTTAACTGCACATGGAAGAAAAACTTACAGTAATATCATAACCAAGTAGCAAAGCTTCAAGATTAAGGAGAAAATATTGGAAGCAACTAAAACAAAAACAAAATAAAGATCATGGAGCCAGTATTAAGATTACACAAGACCTAACAGGCACTACATTGAAGGACCATAGGTCTTGGAATACTGTATTCTGTAGAGCAAAAGAGTTGGGGTTACAACCAAGTCTAACTTAGCCAATTAAGTTAAATATGTTCCTGAAAGGGTGAGGGGGAAGGGAAGAGAGACAGAGGAGATTTAATGAACTGAAAGACTTTCCGGTATTTGTGCCAAAAACAGCAGAATTTAAGGGAAAATTTGATATATAACATCCAGGAGAAATATGAGATAAACATTAAGACTAAACTAAAAGAGAAATTGTTTACTTCTTAAATGTGAAAATATCAATATTTTCATGGCTATCATCATTATTTGTATAGCTTGAAAGAAAGGTTTGGGCTGAGCTGAGTATAATGAGGTGATTCTAAAAAAAAAAAAAAAAACCTGTAGGAAGAGATAAAAAGAAGTAATTAACTGAAACATTATCTTTCACTGAGAAGTGAAAGAAAAAAAAATATATATATATATCTAGAAGAGTACAGAAGTCTTCTAAACTCAGAAATAAATAAGAGGGCAATGTGATGGGGAAGGGATTCTTAAAGAAGTAGGTAAATTAAGGAATAGGACGACAAGGTAGCAGGCAGAAGTAAACTAGAAGAGTGAGGAGAGATAAAATATAAATAGGGTAAGGAAATTAAATATTATTTATAGCTAGCATAAAATACTTAAGAGTATACTTGCCAAAATAAACACAGAAACTATGACTATAAAAATGAAATAATTTTATATAAATAAAATCAGATCTAAATAAGTGAAGTAATATTTATAGTTCATGGATAGGTAAAGCTAATAATAAAAAATGACAGTTTTAATCTAACTAATCTTTATTTATTTAATGCCATCCCAATTAAATTGCTAACTGATTATATAACTGAGTTAGAAAATTAATAATAGGGGCAGCTAGGTGGCGCAGTGGATAGAGCACCAGCCCTGAAGTCAGGAAGACCTGAGTTCAAATCTGGTCTCAGACACTTCCCAGCTGTGTGACCCTGGGCAAGTCACTTAACCCCAATTGCCTCAGCAAAAAAAAAAAAAAAAAAAAAAAAAAAAATTAATAATAAAGTTCATTTGGAAGAACAAAAGGTCAGGAACTTCAAAAAAAACAGGAGAAAAAGATATAAAGGAAACAGGTATCAGAACATAAACTATATTATAAAGTAAGAGCATTTTTGAAACATAAAATAGACAATTTTGATTATTTTAAATTGAATTTTTCTTGTATAAATAAAACATATGCAGCCAAGAATAGAAGAAATGCAGAAAATTGAGGAGAAATTTTCATAGACAATCTTTCAGATAGGATATGATTGGGTTAGAATACTGCTGTGGTGTAGAAAATGATATGCTGATTTAGAAAAACGTGGAAAGACTTGGACTTAATGAAGGAAAATGCTAACCAGAGAAACAATGTATAAGTATTAGAAATAAGCATAGTACAGTTTTATACATATGTGCATGGGTTATATATTTAATATGTGCAATCCCAAAAATATTTATAGACTATATATATATGTATGTGTGTGTACGTATATACATACATACACCTACATACATACATGTGTGTATATATACCTAGACATATATACACACATAATTGTGTGTTTATGAACACATACATTTAATTATAGCAGTCTTGGTGGGGGTGAAGGGAAAAGTAAAGTAAAAAGAAGTAAAAAGGACACAGCAAAGAAGAAAAGGAAACCTACAAGGAAGCAAAGAAAAGCTGAACAACTTTGAAAACAATGTGTAGTATTTATTATATAGGCTTTTTTGAAATGGAAAGTTACTGTTTATATTGAATCCTCTCTTACATTCTGCTGTGCACATGGCAATTTTTCTTTCATTTTATATTTAAATTTAAAATAGATTCACAAATTTACCCCCTAAAAATGTGAAATGTGTCTTCCTTCATTATAATCACTTATTTTATGTGACTGGGCATTGATTTTACAAAATTTTGAAACATTTCATCATGAATTTATACTTTTAGAGAATCGTATATTAATAAGTGTACCTCTGACAGGCAAGCCATTTTTTCTAAGTTCAGTCTTGATAATAAGTCACAAATTTTCAATGGAATTTAAGTCAGGTGAGTTGCCAGGCCATTGAAACATATTAATGTTTTGTGACTAGATTTCATCATTTCTCACAAGTATTCTATTTTCTGAAATAGAAATGCTGATACCCCTCTATCTGGTCACAATCTACTATCATTTGACCTTTCCCTCCACTTCATTGCATCAAGACCCCCAATCTCTCCATTCCTCAGTAATTCTTTTTTTTTTTTTTTTTTTTTTGCTGAGGCAATTGGGGTTAAGTGACTTGCCCAGGGTCACACAGCTAGGGAATGTTAAGTGTCTGAGACCAGATTTGAACTCAGGTCTTCCTGACTTCAGGGCTGGCGCTCTATCCACTGCACCACCTAGCTGCCCCTTCCTCAGTAATTCTTAAGCCTTTACCCCAGTTCTGTCTTCAATGAACTTTCTTTCTAATCTTGATCTTGTAAGTGATCATTTCAACTCCTATTGTGCCGGGCTCTTGAATTCTTTGCTGCCTTGTCCTACCACCACTCATTTCTTGCCAAATTTCAGATAGAATTACTCCCGCCATCTGCAAAAATTACTCTATTCTCTTGTAATACAGATTTTTGCCTGCTTCTATGTTTGTTCACCTTGAGCAAAATGAAATGGGCATTCCCTTTTTAGCTCCGAAAGAAATGTAAATCATGTCAACAATATTATCAATTTACTGGTCAGTGAACAGTACTTTTCTTACCTAAGTATATATTTATGTACTCCATTTCTTATATTGTGTATAATCTTCTCTTATTAAAATAATTAGAAAAATAAGATCCAAAAGCAGCATAAATTTATTTGTATTGTTGTACGCTTATTAGTGTGATACTGAGTAGGTCATTTTTTGCCTCTTTGCCTCAGTTCCTTATCCATAAAATAAGCTAGAGAAGGAAATGGCAAACTACTTCAGAATCTTTGCCAAGAAAATCTCAAATGGAGTCTCAAAGAATTGGGTACAACTGAAATGACTAAAAAACAAACTATCGCTTACATCTACATATATTTCTAAACATGTTAGTTTCAAAATTGTCCAATTGAGGCTGAAATAATTAATCTCAAAAAAATTTTAAGTGTCTAATCCATGTTATGAGCTCTCTTATGATACCTGGGAATACAATTATGAAAAGTGAAATAATCTCTATTCATAAGAATGATATGAAATCAGCACAAAGGCCTGCATGGGCAAAACAAGGTGATAGGCTTCTGCTAGATTTGTCTTCAAGAATTGTGTAATCCCAAAAGGATGCCCTCAGTCTTTTAAGACAATCAAAAAAAGGAGAGAAAATAAGCTCTTTCCCAGAGAGGTAGGTTTAAGCACTATAAGTTATATAAGTTACAATGCTTAAACTACAGTATAGAATGGATAAACTTGATTTAAGCAGCTGTCAAATGATTCCCAGAACAAAATTATTAACATAGATAAGACATGGATCAGATTTCTTATCTTCTCTGGAAGATGGTGAAAAACAGAATGGAACTAGCCTACAGCCAGATCTTGCTAAATACATAAATGGCTAAATGGAAAATGAATTTTATAACAAGGTTACAATTTTTCCCAAGAGACTTGCCTATGGGGATAGCTAAGGAGCACAGTGGATAGAGCACCAGCCCTGAATTCAGGAGGGCCTGACTTCAAATCTGGTCTCAGATATTTAATACTTCCTAGCTATGTGACTCTAGTCAAGTAACTTAGCCCCAATTGCCTCAGCCAAAAAAATTTGGTGCCTGGGGTCACCAACTGGCCAGCTAGTAAGATTAGAACTAAATGGAGAACAACCTGTGTAATTTTATCACAAAGACTTAATGACAGCTGATTGGTTTCTGAGGGAGTAAAACATATTTCAAAATAAGCAATTCATCAATTTTATAAGTAGAGGCTGATAAAGAAAGTTAATGGGGAAAAGAATTTTCTGTTGCTTTTTTTTGGCATCAACTGTTTTAGGAGGGAAGGTACTTTTACCCAATTTGCCAAATGATTTAGTCACTAGCATTAAATGTTGCTCAAAGATTTACTTGGGGGGGGAGGGGAAATAGCATTATTGATTTGGGGCACCAAGACATTTAGATATGTTTTGCCATATTTACCATCACATAAGTATTGCTAAGACCTGAGGAAAAAACAAAGTATTAAATCAATTAATTAAAATGAGAGTGCTTTATACTACCAAAATCCAAAGCAATTCAACAGTTCTGGGGTTGGAAGAGGCACTTTGGCCGGAACCAGTTATTTCAAATCATTAACAATAACATAATCACAATTGTTGATGGCACTGTATCCTCTGAAAATCAATATTTATCTTTAAATATTATTGTGATTGCTAGAACTAGTTTAAAAAGAAAATCAAAGTAAAAAAAAAGTGATTATTCAACACCTGACTCTAGAGTATCCTAAAGTGTGCTATAGTTTAGTGGGTAGAGGCCTGCCTATTAGCCAAGAAAACTTGTGGTCAAATAAATCTTCCTGTTGACACTCACTAGTTATGTGACTACTAGTCAGGTGACTCACTTCTCTGAGCCTCATCTCTCACATAAGAAAACTGAATCATAAAGAATTTCTAAATTTAGGGGGTTAAACTATAATCTTCCTACCGCTAAATCCATGATTCTATCATCCAAAACTTATGACCAAAGACAGATATTTGAAAAACGGTATTGCTGGAATTACAGATATAGTCTTTGGCTATGCAATTAATAGAAAGTTAACTAGCTCTCATAAGAAAGAAATTCCATATATCACTGACACCACATTCTAGCCCAATTGAAAATTCTAATTTTTTGCCTGACCAAAAAAATCTAGATTCTCAAAGTGACACATTTTACCTATTATTTATTAGCTTTTCTTTAAAATATAATATACTTTATTCAACAATACATATTTTTATAAAATTCTCCCATCTCAGAGTCACTTGCTGAATGACCCATTCAGATGAATAGAATGGGTCCTCACAATTACTACTGTTTTCAGGGCTCAGCCAGACTTGCTTCTTGTCAAGTTGGAGACCTTCCTATCTATGAATGAGCAGGCAAATCTTCAGAAGTTGCTTGAAGAACTCTAATTTAAGCAATTTCTTTTTGCTGTTCAGTCATCTTTCAATCACATTTGAATTTTTATAACCACATTTGAATTTTTATAACCCCCATTTGGGGTTTTCTAGTCAAAGACAATGGAGTGGTTTGCCATTTCTTATTTTAAGTCATTTTATGAGGCAAGCAGGGTTAAATGGTTTGCCCAGGGTCACAAAGCTAATAAATGTCTGAAGACAGATGAATCTTCCTGGCTCCAGATCCAGTGCTCTATGCATTGTACCGCCAAGCTGCCCAGACTTAAATAACTAGTATCAGAGACAAAACTGAATTTCACAATTGACTGTGCCCAGCATTTCATTCGCTAACTCACCCACTTTAGACAAGGTGATATTAAGTATGAGGTAGATAATGTAAATATTATTGTTCTTGCTTAAAGATGGAGAAACTGGAGCAAAGAGAAGTTAAGTGACTTGCTCGTGGTGACAAAGAACTGGAAACCCCAATTTTTCTTATTACAAATCCTATATTATGTATTGTTTTATTGATTTTTTTATATCACTAAAAGGTATTGAGCAATAATTTGATAACATTGCATTTTTATACTCATTTACATTTATTACTTCTGTTTGTTAGGTTATTACAGTTAGTAAAATGTCTGAAAATCTCAAAGCACAGAGAAGTAAAAATGATTGTCTTCAGTTAAAAGAGAATGTTTGCAGACATTAAAAATAAAGTTTCACAAAAGGTAAAATATTCTACATGCTGATTTAATGAAGTATTTAATAACATAAAGCTAAGAAGACAACAAAATAAAAACTGCATGTCTACCTATTTGCTAAACATATTTATAGTAATTTCTACATTGAATCATTTGTTTTTTCCATGTAATAGAAGTAAACATCTCTTCTAAGGTTCTCACAAAAATATTCATTATCTGTTCCTCAAAGACTTGTGAACACAACAAATGTCTGATTCGCTCAAGTGATGTCAATGCAAACTGAAGTACAACTATATGAGAAATTAGTCAAAAAATATGAATAAACAAATTCCATGCAAATTTCATTGCCTAAAACAAGAAAATGACAAAAACAAACCAAATGTTCAAACTGTTGGGAAGCTGTGGAATGGCAGGCTCTTTTAAAATGAGAAATTTTTTAGATCACCAACTAAAAAGAAGCACAAAGAAGAAAACAAAGTCATATGCTCTCTGAAAGGTGTAAAGTCAGAAGCTAAGTTTCTAAAAACACAAAACCTTCACAATCCAGAGTTTCCAAGGAAATACTACAGAACCCCATTAACTAACTGGTCCTCTACCCCATAGATTTAATTCCACTGATTGTCCAATCATTTCCTTATATCATAAAGAATATGGTATGAAACTGTTAAAGCATAGGATCATAGATTTGGGTGAGGAAGGGACCTGTCTGGGAAGTCATCTAGTCCAATCTTGCCATTTTACAGATGAGTAAATTGGCACAAAAAGGGTAAGTGATTTTCCCAAGGTCATATAGCTAGTAAATGTCGGGAAGTTGATTTTGAACCTACGTCCCCTGAGTCCAGTCAGTGTTCTTATTCATGTTATATAACATAGCATAATATATGATACAATGAAATATATCCTTTTAACAAATTTAATGAGAAACTGACTCTCAAAATAATATCCTTAATCCAAAAATATTTTATCCATCAGAAAGAGATTAAATTATGCTGAGCATAGTCTCACAGTAAAAGCTTTTTGCTCAATTCTTCAAACAACTGGCAATCCATGAATGAAAGGAATTTTTACTAACTAATCAAAACATTTCCTCTCTTAACAATCTGAGGAAAAAGAATCTTCACTGAAAAGTATTCATTACATTTTTAAAGTGTTAAGAGTATTCCTATTTCCTAAAGTGTTATGTCATATTTCAATAACTGACAATTTATTATGTTCATTTTAAAATACCTAAAAAACACTCAGACCCAAACTCCTCACAAATAAAAACCCACTGACTCAAACTTTTATATGTGTGATTTTGCCTCCACAGTGCCTATGAGTAGACATCTGGACAGGTACGGAGAAAAGTTTGAGAGTTAAACGAACTGTTACAAAGTTCTTTCTAGTCTTAGTTCAGTCATTAACTAATGGTGTGACCTTAGACAAATCACTTGGGTTTCATTTTCCTTATATGTAAAATTGGGAAGTGAGATTCCATCAATCAATAAGTATTTGTTAAGCAACTACTGTGTGTCAGGTACTGTGCTAGGAGCTGGGAATGCAAATACAATGAATGAAACAATCATTTCACAAAGCATTTACATTATAATGAAAAAGGAAACAAGTACATATAAAAATATGTAATGAAAAATATCAAATTAATGAATGTCCCTGAGGTTAAATCTTCCCTATAAAATCTACTTATAGGCCATCCTATAGCTGCTGCTCTCCTTTGGGTTAGTCTGTCACAGCACTCTGCTTCATGGTCTTTCCCCTTACCCTTTCCCATACGACATGGTATGTCGTAACCCCACCTTGCTTTGTGGTATCTCTCCTGACCCTATTTCTCCTTCTTATAGAAAATTAACTCTTTTAGGGTGCTATGTCCCTTTCAGTATTTAGCCTGCCAGTTAAGGACATGCCCCAACTTCATGGGATGTTCCCTTTCTACTGGGTAATTGTGAGTTCCATTGAGGAACTTGCTTTTCATATGTTCTCCCACTCTATTTGATATTTATCATTCCTGGTGTCTGTCCCCTGACCTAGACCTAAAACTCTTCTTCCCCGTTTATTATCAAAATTTATGTATTCCTTACATCTTAAACTTGAAGGAAGGAGTGCATGTGTTAATTTGGGAACCTAAGAGAGTCTCTAAGTTTCCTGCCTGAGGCAAAGTTCCTCTCAGTTCAGGCTAGTTAAATGTCTGAACAAAGTATTCTACAAATGATGACCAAGTCAACATTTGCCATGAGGTTGCTGAAAGAATTTGTATTTCACAGACTTGTACAGACTCCCTTTCCAGAAACAATCTCTACCGCCATCTGAAGACAAAGTAGATTACAAATTCAAATTTTCTTCTTCCTCTTTCTTCTTCTTCTTCTTTTTTTTGGACAGTTTAGCCAATGAAGGGGACCTGCAAATGGGGAATAGCTTCCATGTTTCCAAGGAGCAAATAAGATAACAAATGTAAAGTGATTTGCAAATTTTAAAGTATTGCATAAGTATTGATGATTATCATTGTTACTTATATAATATTATTACTAATCTCAGCATTAAGTAGTAAATTCAAAACAAGAATATGGCAGGAATCAAAATAAAAACCTTAAGAACTCTGAAAACCAAAACCAGAATTAAGAGCCACAATAGGTCACTGACAGTTGTTGACAACTACCAGAAAGTCTTCTAAATCCTTTAGGTAAAATGGTAGCAAGAAACTATGTGGCTGTGCAGTGACCCACCAGGCAGATCACCAATCAGATAATCTCTACTCTTTGTATTCCCTGGCCAGAGGTCCTACAAATATTGATTTATTCTAGGTAATAGGAAAATCTGGAGGGCTCAAAATTCATGTCCCTACTTATCAGCATTAAAATATTTCTGAATATGTTGAAATGACCTAAACATAATTTATTTCATTCATTTCACTTATCTATTTGAATCAGTTCAGTCACTCCAGTACTATACAAAACAGCCCTCCACAGACCATGCCCAGAAGGAATTAAGACTCTAAGCTTTAAATATCCTGTCCTAAAGGCACATCAGCCTACCAAAAGAAAGTCCACAGTATTTAGCTACCCCAGACCCAATCTTACTTCAAACCTAACCATCTTTTCCTCATCTGCCCTACCACCAGCAAAATACTGTTCCCTGACCAGTACTCCCCTATTTTTGTCTTTTCCTATCAGGCACATGAGACACTATTAGAATGTAAAGTCCTTCAAAGCTGGGAATGCCTTATTTTTGTATTTATATTCCATAGCCTAGGACACAGTAGGTATATAATAAATGCCTTTTTTTCTCTCATTCAATTCTCTTCTTTACTAATTATCAACTAAGTATAGGAATAGCAACATATAAGACTCAACTAGGCAATTCTCTCTTCCAATGAGAACACTGCCAAATTTTATCAAATTTGTATTTGGTTTTTATTTTTGTTGTTAAATCGTGTTAGTCATGTATAACTCTCTATGCTTCATTTGGTGTCTTCTTGGAAAAGATACTGGAGTGGTTTGCCATTTCCTTCTTCAGCTCACTTTACAGAGGAGGAAACTGAGGCAATTAAATGACTTACAGTCATTTACACAGTTTACGGTAAAGTGTCTGAGGTCAGAGTTGGGCTCAGATCCTCCAGATACCAGTATTCTATCCTATTAATAATTTCTCCTTTTAAAAATATTTTTAACTTTCACTTTTGAAAGATAAAAAGAGTAATATTTTATATATAACTAATCTCTATTTTTAATATAAAGGTTTCTGATGAAATAGAGTCTAACATTTTCATCTTCTATGTAGTATGAGATCATGCTTATAATTTAGAGCCTAAGGGAAAAGATAAAAGAACATAACTAGAGCAAAGACAAATTTTGTGTTTTTCTTCAATTTAAAAGTAAACTATTTGTCTTCTTGCCACAATGCAGACATACATTAAATTTTCTGAAAAAAATAGCAAAGAATTTGGCATAAGGATTTGATTTAAGGAAAGAGGGGAACAAATAGCCAAAGGGTGGCTGGATATTCTGCTCAAAAATATCATGGCATAGTTTGCAAATTAGCAGGTATTTCTAGATCCTAGAGATAGGAGAGGGTGAGGCTGAGAATTTAAGCTCTTAGAATCAGAAAATATTTTAGAGGATGATACATCATTAGTAGACATAAGTGCTGGATCAGGATTTGAAAAAGAAATATAACCCCAGCTCTTGGGATAAATACTCACTTCATCAAAAACTGCTGGGAAAATTGGAAACTAGTATGGAAGAAATTAGGGCTTGACCCATACCTAACACCACATACCAAGATAAGATCTAAATGGGTTCATGATTTGGATATAAAGTGATATTATAAGTAAATTAGAGGAACCTAGTATAGTTTACCTCTCAGACCTGTGGAGAAGGAAGGAATTTGTGTCCAAAGAAGAACTGGAACTCTTAATAGAACACCAGACAGATAATTTTGACTATATTAAGTTAAAAAGTTTTTGTACAAACAAAACTAATGCAGACAAGATTAGGAGGGAATCAATAAATTGGGAAATCATCTTTACATTTAAGGTTTCTGATAAAGGCCTCATTTCTAAAATATATAGAGAATTGTTTCATATTTATAAGAATTCAAGCTACTCTCCAATCGATAAATGGTCAAAGGATAGGAACAGACAATTTTCAGATGAAGAAATTGAAACTATTTCTAATCATACGAAAAGGGGCTCCAAATCACTATTGATCAGAGAAATGCAAATTAAGACAACTCTGAGGTACCACAACACACCTGTCAGATTAGCTAAAATGACAGGAAAAGATAATGATGAATGTTGGAGGGGATGTGGCAAGGCTGGGACACTGATACATTGTTGGTGGAACTTTGAACAGATCCAGCCATTCTGGAGAGCAATTTGGAGCTATGCTCAAAAAGTTATCAAACTGCATTCCCTTTGATCCAGCAGTGTTTCCATTGGGTTTATATGCCAAAGAGATCTTAAAGAAAGGAAAGGGACCCACATATGCAAAAATGTTTGTGGCAGCCCTTTTTGTAGTGGCTAGAAACTGGAAACTGAATGGATGCCCATCAATTGGAGAATGGCTGAACAAATTATAGTATATGAATGTTATGGAATATTATTGTTCTATGAGAAACGACCAGCAGGATGATTTCAGAGAGCCCTGGTGAGACTTGCATGAACTGATGCTGAGTGAAACGAGCAGAACCAGGAGATCATCATACACAGCAACAACAGTATTACATGATGATCAATTCTGATGGACATGACTCTCTGCAACAAAGAATTGTCTCAAACCAGTTCCAATTGTTCAGTGAAGAAAGCCATATACACCCAGAGAGAGGGATATGAAATATGGACCACAACATAACATTTTCATGCTCTCTATTGATGTTTGCTTGCATTGTGTTTCCCTTCTCAGATTTTTTCTTTCTTGTAGATGCTACTTTTCTTGCACAGCAAGATAACTGTAAAAATATGTATACACACATTCGATTTGTTAAGTATTTTAACATAATTAACATGTAGTAGACTTCCTGCCATCTAGGAGAAGGGTGGGGACTAGGGAGGGAAATTTTGTAACAGAAAGCTTTGTAAGGTTCAATGTTGAAAAATTACCCATACATATATTTTGCAAATAAAAAGCTTTAATAAAAAGAAAGAAAAAGAAATATAACTTTCCTAATTAGCACAAGAGCTCCTCAGGTCCATCTAAAAAGACACTATCTAAAATATAAGAAAAGCACAGTAAATATCTGAAAGGATATTCAAGTAAAAAGATGCTCCCCAGAATGACAGCAGGAAAAAACAAATTATTTTTATAAGGCATAGTGGCAGAAAGGGACTCAAAGAAAGAAAATTGAAATTGTTGAGGAATCATTTGTCCTTGCTTTTAGAGGCCTATTTCAGGCAAGTGCTGTACCTGGTAGTCACTCAACCAGTCAAATACTTCCCTTTCTTTGTCATTTCATGGCTTAATTTCTATAGTGAAAAGAAGAGAGGAAAGGGAAACTGAATTAGCAAAGGGCTGTCCTTGAGGAATAAAAGCACAGGAAAGATAAGGCCCAAACTTTTAACCTGCCCTTCCTGTCACATTTTTAATTTAAATGAATAGGAAAAATTGTTTCCAATATTTCTTCTGGTTTGGGTTGAGAAATTTCATTTGCGAGTATTAGTGAGCCCCTGAAAAGCACAAAAGGAAACACCCCAAAAATCTATATTTTCCATGATCTGCATGATCTATATTTTCTATAATTTCCATAAAAATAAAGTAGGAGTCTTATCACTTAAAAAAAATAATACAAGAATTCTGCCTTGACCACAAAATAAAGTTTGCCATGGTTTAAAAAAAAATTTCTTAATGGGCCATGGCATATGCCTACTACAAAAATGAACAGCAAGTAAAGGTATAAGGATAAGAAATGGCCATCTTGTGATTTAAATGAGGAGCTGAAAAGGGACTGGAAAAACCTAGGAGTTTGAAGTCCAGAAAGGATGACCTCCAAGTGCCTACTGATTGACTCACTGTTCCCATATTTCATACATGATATGGTCACCAATGATACATGGTGAAAATGCAAAACAAATACTTAAGTATGAAATAAGGAGAAAGAGCTTAAAAAAATGCCACTCTAGTCTTTAACTTGTTAGAGATTTAAGAATTTTTAAGATGGATGAATACTACATCAAAGAAAGGAAGTGATAATCCAAGGAAGTGAAGTAAGAATTCAAGAAAGAGTCAGGTTTGTTAGGAGGAAAATGTGACAGAAAGGGAAAAAAAGAGACTAGTCCCTTCACAACAGAAGCTATCTTAAAAGCTCTCTTCATGGAAGGGAGGGTTGGACATGCTGACTTGAGACTTTTAAAGAATCACAGAATCTCAGAGCTAGAAGGGGCCTTGGTAGAATAAAAATAACAATAATAAAACAAGGGAAACAAGAATCTCTCAGTATTCCTAACTTTCTGGTTATCAAATGCATGACAGCCTTTTGTAGTTCCCTCTGATAACTCCCTCTGAAAATTTCTAGATGGTAACAATCTATATGAGAACAAAAATCTTCTCTACAACTGAAAAAGAACCATCCAACTTTTGTTGAAAATAGTGATAAGAAGGGGCAGCTAGGTGGCGCAGTGGATAGAGCACCAGCCCTAAAATCAG
Source organism: Myrmecobius fasciatus (assembly GCA_023553655.1). NCBI lineage: Eukaryota > Metazoa > Chordata > Mammalia > Dasyuromorphia > Myrmecobiidae > Myrmecobius > Myrmecobius fasciatus. Next base: position 55,420 of record JAJPUD010005294.1, read on the forward strand.
GAGGACCTGAATTCAAATCTGGTCTCATACACGTAACAGTTGTGTGACCCTGGGCAAGTCACTTAACCCCAATTGCCTCAGCAAAAAAAAAAAAAAAAAGAAAAGAAAAGAAAAGAAAATAGTGATAAGGAAACTGTGGCTTTTAAAAGTAGTTCACTCTGCTTTTGGAGAGATCTAATCATTATGAAATTTTTCCACAGAGCAAAACAAAATTTGCCCCTTTGAAATTTTAACCTGACCCTCTGAGACCAAGTGGCATCTCAGCCATCCTCTATATGACAGTCCTTCAAATACTTCAGGTAGCTACTGCGTTCCCCCTAAGTCTGCTCTTCTCCAGGTTAATCAAAATCAGTTCTTTTCTTATACAACATGCTCTTAAGTATGGTCCTTTACCAACACTTTCCAATTTATCAGTTTGGATGTTAAAGATGACTCAGCCAAACCTAAACAGCCAGAGAAATCTGGCCTTCCAAAGGAGAAGTGGCAACTCTCTCAGTGACACACTACAGAAATCACACTGAAGATAGCACGTGGCATGAATATATATGCACCTGAGGAGGAAGAAAAGTCCCTCAACATTCTGAATTTCCAAATGGTAGATAAAGACTAAGTGAGTTTGGGTTTTTTTCCCCCCAGTTGTTTATAGACAAATGAGAAGATACCAATGGAGAAGGAGAAAATGAAGCTACGTTAGAGAAAGGGGATAATTACAACAATAAGATCTTAGAACAAGTAGTAAGGGATGATAACAGAGGCACAGATAAAAGTCTGAACTAATCTTAGCAAAGAACAGGGGCATAACGCTGAGAAGTACTGAGAGAAACTGAAGGAATACAAAACAAATTGGGCTCAGTTTTCTATATACTGTAAAATGCTGTCATCTTTTCTAAGTGTACAAGATTTGACTGGAAAGAAAAACAAATAGATGGAAAGTGCCATATGTAGAAATGTTATTGCCAATCATGAGGTGTGCAAAGTAACAAAGAGACATGATTAAAATAAAACCCTGTTAAAACTCATTAAATCTACCAAGCACACCCTGCTAACTCATGTAGAAACAAATGACATAAGAAGAAAACTGGAATGAATCTTTAGTGACTTTAGATAACCAATCTTTAAGAAGAAAAAAAAAGAGTTCTTAAGAAGTTAACATTTGGCTTAAAAAATGGTATTTTGTCCCCCATTAAGTCTGTTCCTGTTTGATAGGGCCATTCCAAAATGATAGACTTCTAAAAAAATTTAGAAAGTATAGTTAATTAAGACAAAGAATATATTCATCAGGAAATTAATATTTTCTTAACCTTTCAAGGTACCTTTTGTTTGAAAATCTCAAAGTCTTCTGAAAAAGGCTTTTGAAAAAAAAGTCCTTTTTTTTCTAAAGGCCTGTGCTCAAGTTCAAGCTCTGCCAATTACCAATTATGTGGCCATAAGCAACTGTTTCAGTTGCTGATTCACTCTAATCCGTCCTGCATATAGCTGACAAATTCATCTATACCATGAATCTGACCATATCACACCATGACTCCTAAAAACAATCTTCACAAGCTTTCTAATGACCCAAAATTTAAAGTCTGACATTTAGTCTCATATAATCTAATGTCCACTTATATTTCCAATCTTATTCCAAATCAATTACCTTCACACAGTCTTTTTCCAATCAAACTATCATGTAAGCTTTTCCTATCATACAATACTCCATTTCCTGCCTTTGTAAAAAGTGGTCACCTGCAGTATAACAGGGAAGCATTTCATCTTACTTCTAACTCTGAGAATGATGACTTTCCTTCCAAGCATGTGCCACATACTTTCCTGATGTGCTTGGTTATAAATACTCTAAAAGTTACAGAAAAGGTGCCAACCTGCATTGGTAGAGGGCATTTTCTTTTCCAGTAGTTGCCTACACAAATGATATCACCAGGGCAATTCCAATAGAGTTGTGAGGAAAAGTATTTTTCAAATAATACAATGCAGTAGAAATGTGAGTTTTTATCAGTTACACAATAGCACAGTGAATAGAGAGATATCTGTTTCTAGAGAACCTGGGGTCCACATTCCACCTGTGAAAAATGCCAGTTCTGTGACTGGCAAGTGATTCAACTAACCCCTCAGAATCCTGGGCAACAGTAGGACAATAAAAGTTGCAGAAACAGTTGTTAAACTGTTGGCAAAACTATGAACTAGTCCAACTATTTTGGAAAATAACTGGGAATTTTTCCAAAGAAGCTATTAAACTGTAAATACCTCTTTGACCTATAAATACCAGGAGGGACAGAGTAAAAAGAGAGAACAATAGTATATACAGGGGAAAAAATTCAGAGCTGATAATCATAACTATGAATGTAAATGGGATGAACTCTCCTATAAAATGGAAACAAATAGCAGAGTGTATTAAAAAAATAAAATCTGACAATTCTTTTCTATAAACAACCTATTTGAAACAGAGAGATACATACAAAGCAAAGGTAAAAGGCTGAAGCAGAATTTATTATGCTTCAACTGAAACAAAAAAAAAAGCAGGGGGAACAATTCTGATCTCAGATAAAGCAAAAGTAAAAATAGATCTAATTAAAAGAATTCCAGTTATAGGAAGAAATAGACAGTAAAACTATACAAGTGGAGGATCTCAATCTTCTCAAAGAAAGAGGCAAATCTAATTACAAAATAAACAAGAAAGAAACTAGGGAGGTTAATATAATCTTAGAAAACCTAGATATGACAGACCTCTGGAGAAAACCAAATAGGGACAGAAAGGAATACACTTTTTTCTAGTCAGTGCATGGCACCTACACAAAAATTAACCATGTGTTTGTTAGAGCATAAAAACCTCACAATCAAATGCAGAAAGGCAGAAATAGTAAATGCTTCCTTTTCAGATCATGATGCAATAAAAATTATACTCACTAAAGGGACAGGGAAAGATAGACTAAAAACTAATTGGAATGAATGAGTCAAACAATAAATCACAGAAACAATCCGTAATTTCATCTAAGAGAATGACAATAATAAGACAACATACTAAAACCTATGGGACACAGCCAAAGGAGTTCTTAGGGAAAATTTTATATCTCTAAGTAGCTACATAAATAAAATAGGGAAAGAGGAAATCAATGAATGGGGCATGCAACTAAAAAAGTTAGAAAAAGAACAAATTAACCCCTCCCATTAAATACTAAATTAGAAATTCTGATACTCAAAGGAGAGATTAATAAAATTGAAACTAAAAAAACTATTGACCTAATTACTAAAATATAAGAGCTGGTTTTATGAAAAAACCAACAAAAAGATAAACATTTAGTTTAATTTGATTAGAAAAAGGAGAGGAAAAAAAACTAATCACTAGCACCAAAAATGAAAGAAATTAAAGCAATAATTAGGAGCTATTTTGTCCAACTATAAACTTGTAAGACTGGCAATCTAGTGAAAATGGATCAATATTTACAAAAATATAAATTGCCTAGATTAACAGAAGAGGAAATAAATTACTTAAATAGTCCCATCCTAAAAAAAAAAAGTAAACATCAGTGAACTCCCTAAGAAAAAATCTCCAGCGGCTGATGGATTTACAAGTAAATTCTACCAAACATTTAAAGAACAATTAATTCCAATACTATGTAAACTATTTGGAAAAACAGGCAAAGTAGTAGTGGCTAGAAATTGGAAACTGAATGGATGCCCATCAATTGGAGAATTGCTGAATAAACTATGGTATATGAATGTCATGGAATATTATTGACCAGCAGGATGATTTCAGAGAGCCCTGGAGAGACTTGCATGAGCTGATACTGAGCGAAATAAGCCGAACCAGGAGATCATTATACACGGCAACAACAAGACTATATGATGATCAATTCTGATGGACATGGCTCTCTTCAACAATGAAATACTCCAAACCAGTTCCAATTGTTCAGTGAAGAAAGCCATATACACCCAGAGAGAGGGATATGAAATGTGGACCACAACATAATATTTTCATGCTCTCCGTTGATATTTGCTTGCATTAGGTTTTCTTTCTCAGATTTTTTTTTTCTTGTAGACAAGATTTTTATTGCACAGCAAGGTAAGTGTGGAAATATGTATACATATATTCGACTTGTCAAGTATTTTAACATAATTAACATGTAGTGGACTTCCTGCCATCTAGGGCCGGGGAGGGGACTAGGGGGGGAAAATGTATAACGGAAAGCTTTGTAAGGATCAATGTTGAAGAATTACCCATACATATGTTTTGCAAATAAAAAGATTTAATAATAATAAAAAAGAAAAAAGAAAAACAGGCAAAGGAGTCCGGCCAAACTCATTCTATGACACAAACATGGCACTGATACCTAAGCCAGGAAGAGCCAAAATAGAGAAAGAAAATTACAGACCAGTCTCCCTAATGAATATTAATGCAAAAGTTTTAAATAAAATATTAGCAAAGAGATTTCAGCAACTTAATAGCAGGATAATACACTATGACTAAGTGGTTTTTAATGTTCCCCAATGAGGCAATTGGGGTTAAGTGACTTGCCCAGGGTCACACAGCTAGGAAGTATTATGTCTCTGAGACCAGATTTGAACTCAGGTCTTCCTGACTTCAGGGCTGGTGCTCTATCCACTGCACCACCTAGCTGCTCCCTAAGTAGAATTTATACCAGAAATGCAGGGCTGGTTCAAGATCAGAAAAACTTCTGCCAGAATCAACCATATCAATAACAAAACTAACAGAAACCAGTTAATAATATCAATAGAAGCAGAAAAAGGTTTTGACAAAATACAGCATTCATTCACAACACTAGCCAACATAGGGATAAAGGGAGTCTTGTTAAAATAATAAGCAGTATCTATCTAAAACTAACAGCAAGCATTATTTGTAATAGAGAGAAACTGGATGCAATCCCAATAAGAACAGGAGTGAATAAAGGATGCCCATTATCACTATTATTTAATATTGTATTAGAAATGCCAGCTTTAGCATTATGAAAAGAAAAAGAAATTAGAAAAGCCAATAAGGAGACAAAACTATCACTCTTTGCAGATGATATGATGATATACTTAGAGAATCCTAGAAAATCATCCCAAAACTTACTGGAAACAATTCACAGTTTTAGCAAAGTTGCAGGATATAAAATAAACCCATACAAATCATCAGCATTTCTATATATGACTGACTGACAAAGCCAAGCAACAAGAGATAGAAAGAGAAATTCCATTTAAAATAACTATAAAATATTTGGGCGTCTACCTGCCAATGCAAAACCAGAAACACAATTACAAAACACTTCTCTCACAAAGTCAGATCTAAACAACTGGAAAAACATCAATTGCTCTTGAGTAAGCCAAGCTAAAATAATAAAAATGACAATTCTACCTAAATAGGTCTACTTTTTCAATGCCATATCAAACTGCCAAAAAATTATTTTATACAGCAAGGAAAAATAATAATAAAATTCATCTAGAAGAACAAAAGGTCAAGAATATCAAGGGAACCAATGGAAAAAAAAATACAAAGGATAGTGGCCTTGTAGTCTATACTGCTAGATGTACTGGTACTGGCTAAGATATAGTATGGTAGACTTGTAGAATAGGTTAGACACAAATGACACAATAATCAATGACTACAGCAATATAGTATTTGATAAACCCATAAACTCCAGCTTCTGTGATAAGAACTCACTATCTCATGAAAAGTGCTGGGAAAAATGGAAAATGATATGTCAGAAATTTGGCATATACCTATATCTCAGACCCTATACCAAAATAAGGTCAAAATAGCATACGATTTAGGCAAAAAGGATGGTACCATAAGCAAATTAGGACAAGGGGTAATTTATTTATCAAATCTTTGGAGAAGGGAAGAATTTATGATCAAAGAAGTATTGGAGAACATTATGAAATGTGAAATGGAAAACTTTGATCACATTAAATTAAAAAATTTCTGCATAAACAAAACCAACAGAAACAAGATTAAAAGGAAGTACAAAGCTGGAGAAAAAATTTTACACCAGTATTTCTGATAAAGAGCTCATTTCTAAAATATATAAAGAACCATGTCAAATTTATAAGAATAGAAGTCATTCCCCAATTGATAAGTGGCCAAAGGATATAAAAACAATTTTCAGATTACAAAATTAAAGCCATCTATAGTTCTATGGAAAATATGCTCTAAATCATTCTTGATTAGAGAAATGTGAATTAAAGCAATTTTAAGATACCACCTTACACCTTTCAGATTGGCTAAGATGACAGGAATGATAAATGTGGGAGGGAATATGGAAAAACTGTGACACTAAGGCATTATTTGTGGAGTTGTGAACTGATACACCATTCTGGAAAGCAATTTGCAACTATGCCCAAAGGGCTATTAAACTGTGCATATTCTTTGACCCAGCAGTGTCATTACTGGGTCTGTATCTCAAGGAAATCATAAAAGAAGGAAAAAAACACACATGTGCAAAAATGTTTGTAACAACTTTTTTGTAGTAGCAAAGAAATGGAAAATTAATAGATGCCCACCAGCTGCGGAATGGCTGAATAAATTGTGGTATATTAAGATAATGGAATATTACTGTTCTATAAAAAAATGATGAAAACAACGTGATGTTAGAAAGACCTGGGAAGATTTACATGAACTGATGCTGAGCAAACAAGCAAAACTAAGAATGCACTGTACAAAGTAATAGCAAGACTGTGCGATGATCAATTATGAAAGACTTGGCTTTTCTCAGTGGTTCACTGATCCAAAGCAATCCCAATAAACTTTGGAAAGAAAATGTCATCTGCATCCAGAAAGAGGATTATGGGGATTGAATGTAAATCAATACATGCTGTGTTTACTTTTTTTTCCTGCTGGTTTTTTTTTTTTTTCCTCTGCCATGGTTTTTCCCTTTTGTTTGGATTTTTCTCTTCTATCATGATTCATAAAGAAATGTGTATTTAAAAAGTTAATCCACATGTATAACTCGAAAAAAAATAAAAATATTTTTTTTAAAAAGGACAAAAAAAAACCCAAAACACAATGTTCAACCGCAATTCCAAAGGACTAATGATGAAACATGATATTCACCTCCTGCTAGAGTATGGGACCCTGCTGAGAGGGAGTACAGCGGCCAGCTTGACCTATAGAACACAATAAGTTTTCTGCCACGTTGCAGAAATGCCCTTTTTGGGCAAGGAGCACTAATGCACAGTATGGGAATGGGTTGAGCCTGAACATCACAGCTAGTTGCTTGTTAGCAGGGATGCCTTGACAGGGCCTCTGCTGTGAGCCAGTTGCTAAATTGCTGGATTGGCTCTCCTCCCATTGGGAGAGACCATGCATACACAAAGCCCACGAGCAGCTTCTCTGAATGGTATTGGATTGCCTACTGTTCACACTTGCAAAAATATATATATCAATAAGGCTGTGCAGCATAATAAACTGGAGCTCTTTTCACACCCTATGAGTCTCTTGCCTCATTCATCTTGCCTCTGAGATCAAAAGGCACTTAGTTGGCGGCAAAAACCTCCAGATAGCTAGCTGATTGACTCAGTACTAATTGAAGCATATTGTCTTGTCTTTTCTTCTTTTTCTTTCTTGTTTGCAGGGGGCTAGGGGGGAGGGGCATAAACTAACAGAGGAATGTACTTTGCATAATTATCAATATTTCTAATGGGTTTTGCTTTCTTGACTTCTCAAAGGGTAAGGGAAAGGGAGGTAAAGAATAAAAGGAGAAAATTTAGTACCGAAAATAAAATAAAATTGAATTAAAAAAAAAAAAAAAGAAACAATTGTTGATTTGCTTTAGTAGAGAGAGGTTCCCTATGGGGAATTCCTTACACAGATTAACTTGCAGTTTTGACCCAAAAAAAAAGCAGCACATATTTATACACTACTTAACAGTTTACAAAGTAAATATAGATTATGTGTGTGTATATGTAAATCATGTATATAGTTTCACTAAATCTCATTAGAGTGATTTTTTTCTAGCATGCAGTCTGTTGTCTGTTCACAAAAACAAAGCAGTTTTACATCAAGCTATACAACACACCAGGGCATTGCTTCCATGTCTAGCACCACATTAATCTACCTGATCCTCAGCCTACTTAGTGGTAGGCCATTCTGCCCCTCTGCCTCTTCCCCTACTCCCTATCCTCCCCACATACACACACACACACACACACATTTCTCCCATGAGATCTGAGAATCCAGTCATCCATATAATGTCAATCATCCTAGTTTTTAACTTTCTTTATCACTATATGGTTACATTATAATTAATTTTTTTAAAGTAAACATGCTTTTCCTAACAATAATTCATGGGAAATAGTTATTATTATTATTATCATCACTAATCATAATGATTTTCTACCAGCAGCTCTACCTGGTTCTCACTCCACAGAACAACATGCCTCTGCACAGGATATCTCTGTTCATGTTCTCTTACATTTTTCAGTTTCTTTTTCTGTGCTGTTTTCCTCTTTTAGATTATAAGTCTCTTGAGAGTAAGGACTATTTCTTTTTCTTATTTATATCCCCAGCACTTAGTGCCTTGAACATGGTAGGCATTTCATGTTTGTTTTTTTTTATTGAATACTGGTACAAGTATATTCCTTCCCACATATGCTGTTTCATAATTTTTTTTTTATGAAAAGTACAAATGCACTTTTGGAGTTTTTACTCCAAACATTCTAGAGAGCAATTTGGAACTTACACCATTTGACACAGCAATACTACTAATAGGTCTATATTCCCAAAAGGATAAAAAAAAAAAAAAGGTACAAAAAATATTTATAACAGCTTTCTTTGGGGTGAGAAAGAACTAGAAATTGAGGGACTGTCCATCAACTGGAAAATGGTTGAAGAAATTGTGACATATGATTTAAATCATGACTGAAAGCACTACTGTGCATTAATAAAGAATAAATAAATTAATAAACCTGAAAAGGGGAGTCAAGAGAGTAGAGAATTCAGAAATTTGCTTGAGCTCTCCCCAGTTTCCCTCAGAAAGAACGTGAAACCATGATTCTGAACAGATTCTGGAACAACAGATCCTAAAAAGAGATGGAATGAAACAATTTTACTGCTCAAGACAGAATGGAAAAACTTCAGGAAATGTCAGTCTCACTTGGGTGAAAGGGAAATACAACCCAAGTCAGACAATATCCAGGCAAGTCAACAAGAGGTCCTTAGCCATAGCACAGATTAGCAACTAATATTCCTCTGTCCTAACTCAATAGAACAGTAGCATAGAAGACCAATAGTGGAGCCTTAGTCACAATGCAAAAGGCAAACTGCCAAGCCTAGGAAACCAGACACACACAGAAAGTATCAGGTTAGGCTACTCTCAGTGTTGTGAGCAAATCAGCAAACACAAGGGGCCCCAGCACCCAAAGCAAAAACTCAAAGTCCCCCAAAATTCAAAGAAAACTTGAGAAAGCACCCCTTTGCCTCTGGAGCAGAACTTGACATAAAAAGCTAGGAAATATGGAGGGAAGGAGGAAGAGAGAGAAAGAGGAAGGAAGGAAAGGAGGGAGGAAGAAAAGAAAAAAGGAAGCAAGATAGAGAATAAAGGAGGAAAGGAAGAAAGAAGAGGAGAGAAGGAAGAAAAAAAGGAAGGGAAGGAAGAAGGGAGAGAGGGAGGGAGGAAGGAAGAAACAAAAAAGAACCTTGACCATAAAAAGCTACTATGGTGACAGGAAAATCAAAATACAAACTCAGGAGGTTAGAAAAGGAAGAACAAAAGCTTAATGAAGAAAATACCACCTTCAAAAGTAATTAGCCAAATAGAAAAAGAGGTGCAAATGCTAATTGAAGAAAATTATGCATCAAAAACTAAAATTGGACAAATGGAAGCTGGTGGCACTATAAAACATCAAGAATCAGTCAAACTAAAAAGAATGAAAAAAAACTGAAAAAAAAAACCAAACAAACTGAAAAGACATGACCTGATGGAAAGGGAAGTGAGTAGAATGAGAACATTGTAAACATTAATAACAATGTTGTACAATGATCAGCTTAAATGACTATCCTCAGCAATACAATCATACAAGACAATTCCAAAATAGGATGAGAAACTATCAATCTCCAGAGAAAGAATTTATGGAGTCTTAACCAACACTGAATCATACTATTTTTCACCTTTTTTGGGGGTGATAGGTATGGAGGGTTAGTTCTATGTTTTCCCCCCATAAATATGACTAATTTGCAAATGTTTTACATGATTGCACATGTATAATGTTTATCAAATTGCTTATGATTTCAGGGAGGTAGGAAGGAAAACATGGAAAGAGAGAATTTGGAAATCAAAAAATTTTTTAATTGTTTTTACATGGAATTAGGGAAAATAAAATATTAAAAAATAATGATAATAACATAAGCAGTTGTTAGTTTCCAAGGTGGTAAGATTCATCCTGGGTCTTATGCAGATCAGGAAAAGGCAAAGTATTTTCTCAGAAAAGAAAACTTTAAGAGAACATATCTGGCATTCAGCAATTATATCCAAAAAAAAATCAACAAAAAGATTCATGGAAATAAACTTTCCTCTCAAAGGAAATCTCAATAAAAGGAAGCATGGCTTGGTGGGGAAAGGTTTGGGCTAAGCCATGGATTCTCCACCTGCTACAAAATGACGATATAATCTTCAGAAAATAGCATAATCTCTTCTCTATTTTAGTTTCCCCATTTGTTAAAAGCAGCTCGGTGTACAAGAGGAAATGGTATGAGATTTAAAACAGAGATCCTTTGACTTCCCCAGAGCAAAAAAAGGTGCTAGAGAAATTAGAAGTTAATCTGGCTGACATTGGTCACTTTCTAGAATAACCACCACCATGAATTTCCTTTTACTAAAGGTTCTTAATTTTTTTACTATACATTTTCTAAGTGCCTATTTTATGGGAAATACTCTGCTAAATAACATGGAAGAAAAAGTACAAAGATCATCCCTTCAGGGAGCATCTATATCATGAATACAAATAAATTACAAGAGGAAATGTGTTATTATATAAGGTACAAATAATTTCTAGACCAGAAACATTCTAACTTTGATATTTATTATTTACTACTCCTGACAGCAGTCTTATAGTGGATGGAGTGGTGGAATTAGAGTAAAGATCTTAATTTGATGTCCTCCTTAGACATCTATTACCTAGGTGATTCTGGGAAAATCACTTAATGTCTTTTTCTAGGACTCTGTTTTCTCATTTGTAAAACTAGATCACAAAATCTTGAGAGCTGGAGTCTATCAAAGAGGTTATCTAGTCCAACTCCTTCATTTTATGAATGAGAAAAATAAGGCCCAGAAATGCTGGTGACTGGTCCAAGGTCACAAAAATTAAGTATCAGGATTTGAATTTAGGTCCCAGGAGTATAGGATCATAGACTGAAACCTAGAGGAGGACACTAGGGATCATCTAGTCCTTCCTCATTTTACAAGGAACCAAAGCACAGAGGGATTAAATCACTGACAAAAGTCACACAGGTAACAAGTGGTTTTAAAACTTAGAATTGTCATTTTAAAACTAATCGTTGGCACAAGTATTATACTGCCACCCTTCTACTTCTTAAATTTTGATTCTGAGAGAATATGGTAGGTATCATAAGAGACACACAAAATGTTTCAGCCTTTAAAAGTTGAAAAAAACTAATTTCAGGCAGAGGAAGTAAGGAAAACTCCATAGAGGAAGCAGTAATTACACTAATTTTGAAGGCAAAGCTCATGGGGCAGGATACTTGAAGTATTTCAAGCAGGAAGAAAGAGATTGGATAATAATAAATAGTTCAATTTGGTTTAGAAGGAGAAAGTGTAAAGGGATATTCTGGGAGAAAAGATTATAAAAGTAAAGTGGGACAACATCTAAACAATTGCTTTCAATATTATGTGTTAGTTTTATAATAGTAAAACATCTTAAAGATTAGATTTCTTTTTAAAAAGTTGAGAGCTGTTGTCAATCAGGGTTGTATACACATCTTTCCAAAAGAGCAAAGAATCACCATGTTATTTTCAATTTATCCATGAGAAATCTATTCTCTAGATAAGTAATTCAGAAAGCCAATGTCCCATTATTGGCAATAAAGAATCTACAAACGCTCAGCCTACTCCCAACTGTGTTCCTACTACTAAATGACGCTATCTCTTCACACTAAGTCATCTCCAACAGGAATAAGGAAGACATACAAGACCAATTAACTCTAACCAAGGCAGTGAAGAGAAGTCATTCTCTGTGACCAATCAAGTCCAACAGGGAAAAGCATCTCATGCTCATGGGCTGCAATTGCTGTAATTAAGAAGAAAAGTTAGGCTCTCAAATAAAACCTGACTCAAGGTAACAAGGAATTAGTTCATTACTAACCAAAAACTATAGCTATTAAAACATTTTTTTATTATTAAAACACTTCATATTCCTCCCTTCCAGTCTTCCTATGTTTACTCTTTTTTGACACATTTTAAAATTCAGTAACACTGTCTTACCTGTCCTTATACAGCATTCCCTCTCTATTTCTGAATTCCAGTCATTTGCAGTCTTCCCACCATGCCTAGAATATTCTCTCCTTTACCTCTGACTTCTGGATTCCTTAAAACCAAAACTCAAATCCCACCTTCTGCAGGAATCCTTCCTGCTTTGCCAGTTTCCCTAGGAGAATACTTTCCATTTACACTGGGTACATAACTTGCATACATATCTTTTTTGCACGTTATCTCCCCTACTATAATGTAAAAAGTCCTTGGATGCATACGCATTATTTAGCCCAATGCCTAACACAGAGTAAATAACAGATACTTTATATAGCTATACTTCAATACCTAATTGCTTGGATCCCACTGTTTTGAGTAGTCTCTCCAAAGGTAGAGGATGCCTTCAACAAATGTGTAAACTTTTCACAGAGATTTTGTAGAGATGAGAAAGTGGCCACTTGAGTTAGGGATTGTTGACTTCTTCTCTGTGACTTTTTTCAATTCTTAATAAAGTCTGTAAGACTTTCAGGTCTTCAATATCCCTTCAGACAATTTGAGAAGTGATGCTTCAATGTCCTCAAAACTGTGATGCCTCCAGCATGTGCCTCTTCTGTGCCTCCTTGGCCTTCTGTGCCTCAGCTATGTTTATTATGTCAATTCTACTTTAAAATGAGGCCTGAGGGAACTGAGTGTGGACCACAACACAGCATTTTAACGCTTTCTGTGAATATTTCCATGCATTTTGTTTTCCT
>JAJPUD010005294.1:73584-106852 GCA_023553655.1 Myrmecobius fasciatus
ACATGGCTCTCTTCAACAACGAAATGTTTCAAACCAGTTCCAATTGTTCAGTGAAGAAAGCCATATACACCCAGAGAGAGGGATATGAAATGTGGACTACAACATAATATTTTCATGCTCTCTATTGATGTTTGCTTGCATTGTGTTTCCTTTCTCTGATTTTTTTCTTGTAGATATGATTTTTCTTGCACAACAATAAGTGTGGAAATATGTATACATATATTCAATTTGTCAAGTATTTTAACATAATTAACATATAGTGCACTTCCTGCTATCTAGGGAAGGGGAGGAGACTAGGGGGGAAAAATTTGCAACGGAAAGTCAGTGTTGAAGAACTACCCATACATATGTTTTGCAAATAAAAAGCTTTAGTAAAAAAAAAAAAAAAGTATGGCTTGGTACTGTATGAATAGTGTCAGTGACAGTAATAGATCAGAAGAGGCTAAGATGAAATAGGACACTTCAGGACCAAAAAAAAAAAAAAACCCTGCAAGGACTGTTACTAGAGAAACTTTATAAAGGACAAAAAAATGCTTTTTTTACTTATACTGATTAAGAGTGAAAAGAGTTAAAAGCAAAGTAGGGATAAGACTAGTGTTCAGATGGATGGGATGGTGATAACAACAGAGAGAAATCCAGATTATTTCATTTTTATCTTGCTTCTGTTTTCTCTACCAAAGCAACTGATGCTTGGAATGGAAATGAGAAAACAGATATACACCTAATTGGGAATTGATAACTAATCTGTATATAAAGAGGAAATAAGAGTAAGAGAGAACCTAATTTTTCTTGAAATCACCTGTCCCTTATGAAGTACAAGCTTGGGTACTGCAAGAACTGGAAGATGAGTCACCATCAATAAGGAAAGAAATAACATAACAAAGCATCAGAGAAGGACAAGTGTCCCAATTTCGAAAAACAAGAGGGAAGGTAAGAAAAGCATCTGCAAACTGTAGCCAATAATTGAATTCAATTCCTGACAAAATTTCAAAATGCGTTAAAAGAGTAGCAGTGAACATCTAGAAAAAGAGATGCAAAATTCCTGAAAGAAGAGATCATACCAGACAGGCTTAAGCTATTTTTTTTTCATGTTATTAAACTGGTACCTCAGGAGAATGCTGTACATAAAGTTTGCTTAAGTTTCAGTAAAGGATGTGATAAAATGCTGTAGAGAACTGGTCTAGATGATAAAACAATTAAATGGATTCAAAACAGCAGAAAATAGTCATTAATGGTTCAATGTCAAATTGGCAGATCTCCAAGAGCATACCCTAGAGGAAGTATTCTTCTTAGCCATCTATTGTTTCTGACTTTTGTTAGAAACTTGGGAAAATAGATAGATGCTTATCATTTGTAGATGACAGAAGCTGAAAGGGATAGCTAGCTAACTCAAGGAATGACAAAAAAAGGATCCAAAAATATCTTGGCAGGGAGAATACTGGGCTAAATCTAATTAGAAAAAAATTAAATAGGGATAAATGTAAAGTCACGCTTGGGTTAAAAAATTAATTTCATAAGTAGAAGATGAGGGAGGCATGATTATACAGCAGTTTCTGTAAACTATGTGTAAAAATTTTAGTGGACTGTTAGCTCAAATTTGAGTTCAAAGTGACATGACAGTCAAAAAAAAAAAAAAAAAAAAAAACTAATTCAATCTTAGGCTTTAATAAGAGAGGATGAGTGTTCGAGACTAAGAAAGTGATATTTCCCTTGCCCTGTTTTAGGTAGAACATATATATTTATCTTGAATATGATGTGCTCAGTTCTGTACTTCACTATAGTTGTGAACTATAGTTCAAAAAGAATATTGATAAAATGGAGAGCATACAAAGGAGGGAAACCAGAGTAGTTAAAAGATCAAGAGCAAGTTATTTGAGGCCTAACTGAAAGCCGTGGAAATGTTGAGCTTGAAAAATAAAAGACATGAACATGATATTGTCTTCAAGTACTAATAGGCAGTCAGGTGAAAGAGAGATTAGATTTGTTCTATTTGGTCCCAAAGGCAGAAACAGGAGAAATGTTGAAATTTCAAAGCAAATTTGGACTCAGTGTTAGAAAAACCTTCTTAAAAATAAAAATCATCTCAAAATGGAATGGATTACCTGGGGAAATAGTGAGTTTTCAAGTAAGTGCTGAATGACTTCTTGTCAATTATATTATAATGGGCTGATATGGATCTAACTAGAGAGAGACATATAACATCTTTTTAATGTCATTATTACTTGAAAATATTAAACTTTCTTTTTTTCCCATTAATTCCCTTGATATTCTTGACCTTTCCTTTTTCCAGATGAATTTTAATTTTTTGGCAGTTTGATTGATATGACACTGATCAAATAAGGCTACTTTAGGTAAAATTACCATTTTAATTATATTAGCTCCTCTTCAACAATGAGATGATTCAGACCAGTTCCAATGACCTTAAGATGAAGAGAGCCATCCACACCCAGAGAAACAGCTTTGGGAACTGAGTGTGGTTCATAATATAGCATTTTCATTCTTTTTGCTGTTGTTTGCTTGAAATTTATTTTTTTCTTATTTTTTTCCTGATTTGATTTTATTTCTCTTGTACAGCAAGATAATTGAATAAAAATGTATGCATGTAATGGATTTAACATATTTGTACAACTTGCAATCTAGGGGAGGGGATGGAGGAAGGGGGAGAAATTGGAACACAAAGTTTTGCAAGGGTTAATGTTGAAGAATTATCCATGTATATATTTTGAAAAATAAAAAAGCTTTAATAAAAAAAAATTTTTTTTAATACTATTAGCTCAGCCTACCCATGAACAATTGATAATTTTCCTGTTGGTTACATCTGACTTTATTTGTGTAAAAAGTGCTTTGTAACTGTATTCATATAGTTCCTGGGTTTGTCTTGCCAGGCAGATACCCATATAATTTATTTTGTCTATAGTTACTTTAAATGGAATTTCCCTTTCTATCGCTTGCTGCTTCATTAGTAAAATATAGAAATGCTGATGATTTGTGTAGATTTATTTTATATCTTGCAACTTTGCTAAAACTGTTGTTTCAAGTAGTTTTTTTTTTTGTTTGGTTTTTTTTGGCTGATTCTCTAGAATTTTCCGGAGTATTCCACATCATATCATCTGCAAAGCGTGATAGTTTCATCTCCTTATTTCCTAGTCTAATTCCTTTAATTTCCCTTTCTTTTTTTATTAGTAAAGCCAATACTTCTAGTACAATTTTGTATAATAGTGATGATAATGGGTATCCTTGTTTCACTCTGATCTTATTGGCAATGTGATTAGCTTCTCCAAATTATAAATAACGCTTGTTGAAAACTCCATTTATAAGAATATAAAAGCCATTCCCCAACTGATAAAAGGTCAAAGGATATGAACAATTTTCAAATGAAGAAATTACAGCCATCTTTAGTCATGTAAAAAAAAATACTCTACATCATTATTGATTAGAGAAATGCAAACTAAAACAACTCTGAGGTACCACCTCACGCCTATCAGATTGGCTAAGATAAAAGGAAAGGATAATGACAAATGTTGGAAGGGATGTGGGAAAATTGGGACATATTAATTTGGAACTATGTCCAAAGGGCTATAAAACTGGGCATAGTGTTTGATTCAGTAGTGTTTCTCCTGACTCTGTATGCCAAAGAGATCATAAAACAGGGAAAAGGACCCACATGCACAAAAATGTTTGTAGCAGCTCTTTCTGCAGTGGCAAAAAAACTGGAAAATGAGTGGATGTCCATCAATTGTGCAACTGCTGAATAAGTTATGGTATATGAAAGTATTAATA
This sequence comes from Myrmecobius fasciatus, assembly GCA_023553655.1. Taxonomy (NCBI): domain Eukaryota; kingdom Metazoa; phylum Chordata; class Mammalia; order Dasyuromorphia; family Myrmecobiidae; genus Myrmecobius; species Myrmecobius fasciatus. The sequence goes on from JAJPUD010005294.1 coordinate 77,365, forward strand.
TATGATAATAATATGAAAGTAATAAATGGGAGAGAAATATGGAGACTGAATGTAAATCAACACATACTATGTTCATTTTTTTTCTTGTTTCTTTTTTTCTCTCATGGTTTTACTGATGTTTTTCCCTGTTCTGATTTTCCCTGCTGTTTTTCTGTTCTGATTTTTTTCTGCCGACATGATTCATATGGAAATATAAAAAAAAATATGTACATGTAAACCAAAAAAAAAAGTTATTGTATATGTAATTAGGGAAAATTAAAATGTAAAAAAGTTTTAAATTTTTTTTCACTTATGAGATTAGTTTGTATGATGAATACTCTGCTTACCACTGTTTTTTTGTTGTTGTTTGTTTGTTTTTTTGAAAGCTTGAAAAGTTTGCCTTTTACCAAATGGTCTATTATTTTCTGTGGGTGAAATTCTTTAGCTTTGCAAAATGTACTATTGTGGGTCACCAAATGATTTCCTTTGCTTTCTAGAGTACCATATTTCAATTTTTCTTTTGAATTCTTGAAACTAAAGGATAATTTTGTGCTTTTTTAATTTTTGCTACTTAGAAAGTCCTCCTTCTTGACTAAAATAGCAGTGCTTTAAATACAGTATTTAATAAATGATTTTTCATTCATGTTGTTCATTTACTAAGGTCCCTTCCAACTCTGAAATGTTTTGATTTGATAATAATACCTCACACAGTATCATCATGGACTATTAATGGCTGATCTATATTAACTGATCAGCAAATATTTTGTTGAAATAATTTGAACAGATCTTTTCCCTTTTTTGTCGTATTTGTTGTCTCTCTTCCAGGCTCACCCTTAAATGCTCCCAAGATGTTCTGATTTAATTGGATAACATAAAAAATTTTATGTAAATTAATTTTTTTAACTTTACTACTTAAAGTTTTATGAATGATACTGCTCATAATCTTCCATCATCCTTCTCTGTAATATTTTACAAATGAGTTTATAATTTAAATGAGTGTTGCTTTGACTATCATATCTTTCCATGTGGCAAATGAATCAAGTGTTTCTTGGCTGAAGGCTTTTCAATGTTCTACTGGCCTCCTCACTGTGGTAATAATATCCAACCATTAAACTTCCTTTGAAGACAATGGTAGTCTGTGTTGGTACCTAATCTTTTCTCCATTTATCACTTTTCTATGCCAATAGTTATTTAAGCAGGTCAAACTGTTTTATTTGCCTGCCATATCTTCCCCTTTTATTCTAGTAACATGATAGTGATTTTGGTCATAGTTCTAACAATTAATCATTGGACTGTATACAAACAGTTGATTAGAAAATAATTTTCCCCCATTGTTTCTGACCTAGTGAGATATAACCAATATCCCTTCTATAGTTTTAGATTATTCAATGACATTAGATATGATATTCTTACTTTTCAAGAAGATAAAAAATAAGATATGATGTAATTATAAATAACTTCAAAGAACAAAAAATAGCAAGTTGAGATCTATTGGTTCCTGAACTATGCTCTTTCTGTACATATTCTCCAAAAATCTTAAAATGTTACAATTGATTTCATTTTCATTGTGGTTCCTTAATTCTAAATTTTTCTGGAAAGCTGTGTAAAACTAAACTCTAAAACTTCTGACAAAGTCCAGTCTAATTAACAGAAAAGGCTATTAATAGCTAAGACTATTAGAGGACAACAAGGATCTATATGACACATTAAAACTAGATATTTAAGCAAGGTAGTATCACATATAACTTTAAGAATCAATGGCTACTTAGTATTCAGCCTTTAAAGAGTAGGGACTGACCCAGAGCATTATATCTGCCCATTAAACAATGTTAATTGAACCCATCAAATCACTAGATTCAATTATACTATTATAATACTACTAATATATTAATTATACTATCCTGTCTAACTTGATCAGAGAATCACAATCAACATGAAATGAACTTTCCATCACACTAATCTAGAAGAATGCTGCTTATATAAAAATTAGATATTTCAGAACCAATTGCATAATGAATGAAGTGCATTTTGGGACCTCTGAAAAATAATATGACATCAATATGGGGCATTATACTCAAAGATATAAATTACAAAATAGTGACAATACTTGGAAAAAAATTTATGAACTGTAAAATAAAATAAAAACAATTTAACCCATCAATAAATCCAATCATATTTAAAGAGATGGGCTCATCACTTAGACATCAGAAAAAATTACGTAACTATGCAAACTGCTTTATGCAAGAAACATAATTTTTTCTAGTATGGTTTTTTTTTTCCTGCCACTCCTTTCTGGTAGGAATAACAAAATAGGAATGAATAAAACAAAAGGGGAAACCAAAAGAACCATTATTTAAAAAAAAAAAAACTAGTCTATGGCTTCCTCTTTCTCCTTTCTCTCAAACCTCACCACCAAAACTATTTTTTGCATATATTATCATGATCTCATTTATGGAATAAACTGACTAGAAAGAGAATCTAAGAGTTTTAATTGGGAAATGATGATAGCTCAAATCAACACACATTTCTTAAGTGCTTAAAGGCAATGGACTATGCTAGAAACTGAGGAGGACTCAAATAAAAATAAGGCAGGGTCCTTGCTTTAAATCCAAGAGAAGAGATCAGAGTCAATTTATTAAGCTCCTACCAAATGTATTACAATAATATTAGATGTTGGGAGGAAGAAGAAAAAAAGAAACAGTCCCTACCCTCCTGAAACTTATATTCTAGATATTTTGAGGAAGAAAAAAAATGCTAACAACATAACACAGTGGAGAGAGAGGCAGGAAAAGCAAGCCATCCTATAGAAAGATGCCCGTTGAGCTTTGAATGAAGACAATAATTCTGAAAGGCAGATATTACTTTCTAGGCAACCAAGAGAAAAACTTTAACAAAGGGTACAGATTCAAGGAATCAAATGCTGATGTTGGGGATCAGTTAATAGATCAATTTGGCTGGAATTCAGTATGTGAAAGGAAATAATAACTAAACCATGCAGTCTTTCTCCAAGACTCAGCTGAAGCATCTCCTTTTATATAAAGCCTTCCCTGCTTCCCCCCAATTATCTACCCCCCAAAAAACACTACTTTGTACCTAAGCTGCATATGGCTCTATCTCCATCCTCTAATAAAAACAAAAACTTCTTGAGGGAAGGGCCTGTTTCACTTTTATCTCTATAGCTCCTTAATTCCAAATTTTGTCACAATATAGGCACTAAATAAATTACATTAGAGGGGGCTTTAGATACTAAAGTATTAAGCTTATTCTTACCCCAAAAGCAAGAAAAGCAGTGAAGATTTCTTGAGTGAATAAAAAATAGGTAGATGCATTAAGATTATTTTGGCAGTGATGGGAAAGCAGGGAGATGGGAGCAGGGAGATCAACTGAAGGATGTCAGGCCAAAAATGATAAAAGCCAGACCCAGAGTATTAGCTATGTAGGTGAAGAAAATGGGGAAGAGAGAAAAGAGAAGGACAAAAATTAAGGGATGTCATGGTGATAGAAGTTACAACAGCAAGCCTTTGCAAATGATTAGACACTGGTGCAAAGGGAGGTGAGAAAGAAGGAAAAGTCAAGGATGACTCTGTGGTTTTAAAGCAAAGAGACAGAAAAAGAAAAGGGAGGGTTGAGACAAAGAGCAGTTTGGGTTTTTTTGTTTTGGGGGTTTTTTGTGAGGCAATTGGGATAAGTGACTTGCCCAGGATCACCCAACTAGTAAAGTGTTAGTATCTGAGATCAGATTTGAACTCAGGTACTCCTGACTCCAAGACCAGTACTCTATCCACTCCTTCATCTAACTACGCTGAAGAGCAGTTTTAGGGAGGAAGAAAGTAAGATGTGTTTTTGAGTTTGAGATGCCAATGGAATATTCAAATAGAGAATTATAAGAGCATCAAAAGATTTAAAACTAAGACATAAGATATCCTTCAAACCAATTCCTCCAAGAGAACGAAGAAACTTAAGTCCAAAAGTGTTAAGGCACTTGACCTAAGTCATGGCTATATTAAGCATAAGAGCAGCTATTGGAACCTAGATCACACGAATCCTAGTCTGCAGCTTTTTCTACACCATATTCCTGCCATATATATTTTTTAAAAAGATATATTAAGAACAAATATAAGAAAGAAGCAAAGTACCATGATGACTGAAAGAAAAGAGATTTTTTTATAGCTAAGAAGAATACCAAGAAGCCTTCATTAACATGGAATCTAAGCTGGGTCTTGCAGAATTAGTCAGGATTTCAAAAAGCAATGACAGAGAAGTAATTCAAAATATTATGAATGGCAGAAATAAAGTCATGAAGGTAGAGAAGTAGTTAGAGATTGATGAGTAATACAGTTTTGCCAAAGTATCTGTAACTGACATTTTTATTATGCTGTAAAGGTCACAAAGTGCTTTACTTACATATTCCATCTGAGTCTCACAAAAATGGATCCTATAAGGCAGGTACTAGTGTCCCAATTTTACAGATAATTAAACTGAATTTTGGAGAAACTGAATGAGCTCCATATTAGAGCAACTAGGAAGAAAGTGCAGAATTTGAATCTATTGAATACTGATTTCTTCATTTTCCTGGCCTTTAAGTTTGTTTGAGCCAAAAAGAGAAGAGCTTTGAATGCCAGGTTTAAAAAAATAAGTAGTCTTCATAGACAATGAGAAAAAGGCAATGAGAAATCTTTGAGTTTTTATGTAATAAATCGGGAGGTGCAGGAGGTGGGGGAGAAATGAAATTAGTCCAGTTATACAACTCTGGCTTCATTGTCCTTTTTTTATTTAATAGGCAGTTAGGTGGTCCGGTGGATAGAGCACCAGCCCTTAAGTCCTAAGGACCTAAGTTCAAATCTGGTCTCAGACACTTAACATTGCCTAGCTGTGTGACCCTGAGCAAGTCACTTGCCCTGAGAAGAAAAAAAAAAAAAAAAGCAGTGTTCCATTAGGGAATAATCATTATAACATTCTGGAGCACAGCACAGTAGGCTGTTCTGCAATTGTTTCCCAACTCCTGAGCACTCTCACAAACAAAATTCCCACTCTTTCAACAGGGGAGACTCTGCCATCTCTGCAGCTCCATATCAGATTAGTTGTTATACATGGTTGTTATACATATACTGCTATGTCCATTAGTAACAGGCTCTTCCAGGCCACTGCAGAAGACATAGAGATTATCTACAAATTTGGCAGAGATCATCATAAAGAGGGAAATGTCAAGTTATACCTCAGATGATAAAAAAAAAAAAAAAATACAGAAGAAAAGAAACAACAGCCTCCCTCTACCACAAAGAAAAGCATCAAGTTTGTACAACTTTGAAACTGTGGTCCCTGGAAAAATAAATCTTAATCCCTTTTCTATCACTCAGAAGCTCATTATCCAGTCTGTGGATCATTCAGGTCTCTCATTACTCTTTCTGGCCCTTGATTTTTAGGTAGCACACTATACTTTCATCAAGAGCATGAGGAGGGAACAATGAAAGAAGATGAAATTAGTTTCAGTCAGTTTTGCTCCTTGTTAATAGCCATTGAAAGGCCTTGTCGGAGGAAGAGTGGAAATGATTACATTAAATGAAAATGAAGTTTTTAGATTATCAGTGGATTTCAATTACCATTCTACCCCCTTTATTTCCCATTACCATAATCAAGATATGACTGGACCTCTAGAGCAATCATTTCCCTAACTTTCAAAAGCCATGTGGACTTGGCAGTTGTCTTTCTTTGTACTGAATTGTTGATGTTGCCAAGAATATCTCCTCTGCTCAGCTTCCTGCTGCTTTCCTCACCAGCACTGAAATAACAAGAACTTGCCTGGCAGTGATGTCATCAAAACTGTTACCGCCTGCAGGGCACTCACATGTTGGCTTATTTAAGATCCAGTCTTCATATTCAGTGACACGGAAATTGCCACCTTGTGAGTTAAGAGAAAAGAAGATTCAAAAAAATTATCTTCTAGGAATAACCAAGTTACATTATTGCCTGACCCAAAGTGGAGGGAAGAAGTATCGGGCTTAAACTGAGCACCATGGTCTCAAACTACTGAGCTCAGCAAAGAACAGATATGTGATTTCAATAATTTCTTTCAATGAATGCAAAAAGTATCATTACCCATCTCCTGTAATCTGCAGTTTTTGCTCACAACTATTCTGTGCTTTGTGTTTCTTCAAACAGATTTTTCAGACACTTCAAATTACACAAGACAGCAAATGTAACACTAATGAATGTAAATGCATTACTATCCCCAGTGGATAATCACACTAACCTTTTAATGAGAATCGTATCATATTTATTGCTTTCTGTAAATTTTTATCTCTTCTTGCTTGTTCCCTTTGATGAGGGGAGAGAAAGACTTGAAAATAATGGGCTAAAACAATGACTCAGAATTAGGCTTCTTTCTTCCTCCTTAACAGCTGCACATTTTCAGCTCTGATGAACCACCCAAGTTCACATTTGATGCAGGTTTTCTGGTGAACATCTGGTATGGGTGCTAATGGTTCTAACACTTTGCTAATTCTATACCAACACATACTTCAAATACAGCTGTTCCTTCAAATACCTTTCTGTTTACCCCCTAAAAAAATTTAACTCATCAACTAAATAAATTGAACCTGTGCTCTTGATTGGAATTCAGAGTTAGCAGAGAAAATAAATATGTTCATTTCTTTTTAATCTGGTACATCAGGGAAAGATGCTCACTTCTGCATCCTCTCTTCCACAACTTTCATGTAACTAACCATTGAAAAAGTTGCCTGCTATCTATGCCTCTCCTGCCTCATAGTTCTGATACAGACCAGGGTTAAAGTATGCTGAATTTGTGTAAAGAAAAACCTGAGTTCATATCCCACATACTTATTTTTTGTTTAACCATGGACAAGTCATTAATCTCCCTGTTGGTTCTCAGTTTATTCATTTGTAAAATAAAAGAGTTAAAGAAGATAGCCTATGAAATCACTTCTAGCTTTAGAATTGTGATCCTATATGAAGGAAAATTTCTTAAAAGAGAGATTTTTTGCCTGAAGATTCATAATCAGATTTCAGGAGTCAGAGACCCTAAATGGAGAAAAAAAATACATCTTTATTTGGCTAACCTTTATTTGAAACTTAGCATTTCCTTAGATGACAATTTATTTTTAAAAACAATATTCAGAGAAAAAAAATTACAGGCTTCAACAGACTGCCCAAGTTGTTCATGACAAAAAAGGAGTTCATGACAAAAAAGAACTCCTGCCTATTACATGATTGAATGAATGCATTAAAAATTAACATTCTGAGAGGATGATTTCGTAATCTCAAATACAGGCACAAGTAAACCCAAATTTTACTTCTTCTATTTTTTTTGACTCCTATTTTTAATTGCTCCTAAGAGAAACATTAGCCGTACAATTCCCACCAGAAAGTGCAGCTTCACTTTCCATAACTCTGGGACCTAAAGTGAACAGAAGCAGATAGTTGGCTCCATACATTGTGATTCTCCTGCCTCATAGAAGAAGTATGAACCCTCTCCAAAGCTCCTAACCTAATCCTCAATGAAGAGCTTATTCAAAATTGATGATTCCTAATTTAAAAATTCTCACTTCCTAACATCATCCTAACATTCCTAATTCCTTCTACACTTTTCAGGGCCCAGTCTGCAAAGGGTAAATTGCTAAAACAACACCAACAAATTCATTGCTAGAATCCACTAAACAACTATTTGGTGTTACAAACAAAAAATCATTTTTAGGAATTCTTTGAAGGTCAGCAAGTCACATTACCTCTAGAAAACATCTATCTGCTGAGTTGAAACAGCTAGATAATTAATCTAACTATTATGAAAAATCTAAACCAAATGAAGAGACATAAGGACCTGTTAGTATATATCAGATAGGCAATGAAACCTTTTAGTTAATAGCAGGAGATAATCCAACCTCTTCAGATAAAATTGAACAAATATTCATTAGCAAATGACCTCTTGTTCCCCAAACTTTCAGAGATGATAAGAAATGTACTGTTGACTTCAGGATTACATTTTGGAAGACTAAGGAAAATATCTCTCATCTTATCAATATTTTAAATATCTCTAATCTTATCCAAATATCCATTATATTCTTATATATATATATATTCATATATTCTTATATTCATATCTCACAAAACACATTCATTTCCTCACTCTGCATATTTCCTTTGCTTGTTGTGGTATGATTTATTATAGACTTGTCACAGTTACTGATAAGGATTGTGCTACGGAAGGAAGAAGAAATACCACCTACTAATCAAATGAAACAATCAAGTAAACTAGCCAACTATACTACTGATCATCTAAGAAAATAAAATTATGACAGAATAACAAGATTAGATTATAACTACAAACCAACTGACTTAAGTTATAAAACAGACCTTGGGAAGACTGGAAAATCTGAAAACTGTAAGGGATTAGGCCTAGATGCCTTAATATAAATTTAGTTTTAAGGGTAAAGTGGGGAAGAAGATGATTTCACTTTGATGAGACAAAGAAGTCTCTGTTCACTTCTAAGATGACTTTAAAGGGGAGAACCCAATTTACATACATAATGGGTTCAAAAGAGTACTCAATAAACTCAAAGATTTATATTAATCATTGGATATGATTAAGAAAATTGGCTATTTTCATATGCCTTCATTCTCTAAGATAGGAGTTTTTTTTCATTTTGGACACTTCTGACATAATATTTTTTAATGCATAAAACAAAAAAAATATTTAGGAAACTAATCATGTTGACATACAGTTATCATAACATTAAAAACAAGTTTAAGGACCACAAGAACTTTGTGGTAATAGAATACTGTTCCATGGTACGGTAGAAATAGTGCTGCATTTAAACTCAAATAATCTAGGATCAAATCCTGACTCTGCTACTTTCTATCTTTGTAAGTGTAGGAAAATCATTTAATGTCTCAAAATCACACCTCTTCGTCTTTAAGAAAAGGGGGTTGGACTGGATTGGTCTCCAAGATCCTTTTCATTTCTAAACCTCTCATTTTCTGATTTTATGATCCTATAAACAGTTCCCACTTGGGACCAAAAGGAATTGGCCCTAGCAGTTCACAGGCTCTTCTGAAGAAGTGGTTCCCTAGTCAATTCCCCAATAGTTACCTAAGAACTTTGATTTTCCTCTTTAGACGAGAATTCCATTAATCTCTTAATGGAGTTAAAGGCTTTTTCTCTTTAAAACTTGTCTGTGAGCAGAAGTACAACTTTAGAGTTTTCATAGAAGGTCAATATACAGTACCTGACTAATCATAACCCAGAAGAGAACAACTCATTCTACCTGTCCCTTTCAAATATGAGGCAACACTCTCCATGAATAAAAATCAGCAATTCACAGAGTACCAAGAAGAAAGCTTGCAAAGCAGTCAAGGCCTGAAAAACAATAGTAATAGAAGTATTGTGTCAAATAAAGTGTAGTGGCCCTAAGTACTAAATGAATTCTGTGGTTCCCTGGAAGGAAACAAGGAAAAGATGTTTTTATGCCTGGCATAACAATCGCCAGTTATCCCAAATAACTGTGGCATGGAGACCAATTAAGGACTAAATAGCAGCAACTTTTAGGGAGAATGACCTAGAGAAAGCAGGAGAAAGTATGTTTGGCCATGATAATTTATCATGCCTTCAATAATGGGCCCATTAAAAATAAAAGCAATAATAACTGACATTCACATGATATTGTAAAGTTTATAAAACTCATTATATTTTTATAAAACATCTCATAATTTATTTCAGTCCTACTCAATACACTGCTCATTCATTACTCCAAAATTTTACCTATTCTTGATATATACCAAATTATTATCTCTGAAGTTGCTCCCAACTCTAAGCCTCTATGTTTGAACTCACTCTGGCTTTATTCAGAATACTGTTACCTAAACACTTCCTCTTTTTATGAACAAGGCTGATCCATTAGATACGCAAAATTTGTAGCCATAGGGAGGCAAGTAAGCCATCAAACTAAACTAAATATTCGGGTATCTAAGGCTTCTGTTGATACAGGAACATGGTCTGCTTTGTGACAAAGAGCTCATATTGATCAAATGAGGACAAAAGCAAATGAGCTTTGTCACAATTTAGCTGCAGTTGGAAAAAAGTAAACATTGTATTGCATAATAAATACCACAACCACCTGATTATTCTGTTTGAATACTTGCTGTTTCTTCATTCCAAGAAACTGTTTTAAAGACAACCTGAGTGTTAGAAATGTTTGAGTGTAGTAAACTGAGTTCTTGGACTGATTTAGTAAAACTGGAGGGAAATAATAGTTAATCAACCTACCTGCTTAAGAGATAATTACATTAAATACCAAAGTTTGCTGATTTTCAAAAAACTATCATAACAGAATCAGACTTTCAGAAAGGGCAATAGTAATCATCTAGCACCTACTCATTTTAAAGATGAGGAAACTGAGATGCCAAAGAGATGAACTATCTTGCTCCAAGTCATAGTTAATTTCACCTTTGATGAGTCAGAAAGTATTTCATAAACTTGCAAGGCCTAAGGATTATCATCATGAATATCTAATTCCTGCACACTATAGATCTGTATAATTGTTGGTTGAAACAGAAAATTGCTGAATTATAGAATCTCAGAGTTAGGTCACTCAAAACCCTCTCCCAATGCCCTTTACAACATCCCAACAGAGCCAATCAATTTTTGTTTAAACATCTCCAATAACAGAAAGCTCATTACCTAAATTTGCAGCACATTCTACTATGGGAGCGTTCCAATTGTTTAAAAAAAAAAAAAAAAAAAGTACTTCCTCATGCTGAGATAAAAATCTGCTTCTGTTAACTTCAAACCCTGATCCTAATTCTGAAGCATGGAACTACACATAGTAAGTTTAATTCATCTTAAAGGCCTGAACTCTTTAATCATATATGCCAAAGATTTTTTATATTCATTAAATTATACATGCCCATTCTTTTCAAGCTCTCTTAATATAATATGGCTTTGAGTTCTCTAACTTATGTTCTTTTTTAAGTATTATGCCAAGAATTGAACACAATGAAGCAAATTAAGTCTAACCAAAAAGGATATAAAAGACACTTATATTTGATATTTCTAAAAACTTGGACTTTTTTTTTATCTCTACACCTCTACTAGTACATAATGCAACTTCTCTATCCTTTTAAGAAATAGTTTTCATAAGTTACTATAACTTAAAAAAATTAATCACCTAATGTTCAATCAATTTCTGATGATAAAAGTTCTTCAAATTAGTTAGACTTAATCCTTGAATAAAAGTCATGTGATCCACTCAAAGACCTACAGAAATTACAGGGTTTGGAACTAGACAGGACCTTAGAGATTACTTTATGCAGCCACTTTATTTTTTACCAATGAAGAAACCCAAACCAGTTAAGTAATTTGCCCAACATCACATAAACAGCCCCCCCCAAAAAAGGGACTCAAAACCAGATCTTCTAAGTATATATCTATTACTTCTTTTACTATACTATTATAAATTAATAGAAACTGATGGAGTTTATGCTTAATTGGCATAACCCTTAAGCACCAACATCACTTCCATATAACAATAAGGAAATCAAGTTGCATTTTAGTGGGAATTTTGGTACAAAACAACTATAAATATAGCATATATAATTTGTAGTTTTACTGTATTATTGTCTCTTTCCTTTCAGATTTCATATTAAAACCGTAAAGTAATAAAGATAGGTTGGAGGAAAGGAGAGAAAACAAGAGAAAATGGGAAGGAGGAGAAAAAAAAATGAAGGTGGGAGAGATGAAGGATTTCTGTTTTTGGAGTAAAATTAAAGAATCAACATTACACAGAATTCCAAAACAGTGGCAACTGTAGATATAGGAATATGATGTTATAAGTCTATTAAAGATTCATTTCTTATTCTTCATATATATCCAAACTCCTAAGGATATATATTGGGGATCACTCAATTTTCATGTTTCTCCTGCTATTCTCCATGAAAGGTATAAAACCCTGTTCTCTCCTAAAATGTATTTCTAAAGAATAGAAGGTTATATAATTAACATGTAGTGGATATCCTGCCATCTAGGGGAGGGGTGGGGAGTAGGGGGGAAAATTTTGTAACAGAAAGTTATGTAAGGGTTAATGTTGAAGAATTACCCATATATATGTTTGCAAATAAAAAGTTTTAATTTAAAAAAAAAAAAAGAATAGTAGGTTATTTGATCAGTGTCCTTATAGTCTTTACTATTCATCACATGAATCCATACACAACCAACTCTTTGCTCTCAAATTCATTTTACCCACCTTGCCAATGCCTGGATCTTTGCTACATGTCGTTCCTCCTGTTCTGACACTTTTCGTTTCAAGTTGTCAATTTCTTGCCTCAGCACTGCAGAATGTTCCATTTCTCCATCAAGCAGGTTCCGTAACGATCTAGGAGGTAAAGGGAACTTCATATATTTTGACATCAAAAGCAAAATGCGCACAAAGTACAAAATGGAGTTACCACTAAAAATCCAGTTGATTTTTTTCTTCTGCTCTAAAATAAAATTATATTTAAGCTCCTTCAGATAAAGTTACTTAAAGAGTGTTCCAAAATATGTCCTGGAGTCTCAGGACAATAAGAATACTGGATGTTAAGGCTAATGAATGAGAATAAATTTTCAGTAAGTTTTCAGTATGAAAACATACATCTAAGTCACCAAATTTTGAGAGTTTCAGTGAAAATAAAACAAATGTTAGCCTGACCCTAATTATAAGAAGTGTCAAATAGGCCATATTTAAACTTTTACTGCATTAAATTAGCCTTTTTATTTTGTTTTGCTTTTTTTGTTTGTTTGTTAAAATAAGGGTCATCTTGTCAAAGTCTTACTGAAAAGAAGTTTAGTAAAGAAAATGAAAGCAGAGGTTGGAAAAATAATCAATGGCATGCAAACAAGCAGAGAATGTGCAAATCATACAAAAAATGTTTCCTTTAAAAGATACCCATTATTATTGCCCATTAAAGACATTTTATGCTGACATTCTATTCATTTCACAGTCAATTATGTCTTGCCTTCTAAAGCTTATCAACCCACCAAAAGTTTTCTTGTGAATATAATTTCTGTTTTAGAGCAGCAGTTCTTTCCAAAGCTATCCAAATGTTATTGTTGAAAGTCAAACCAAACATGACTTTACCAGCATTACACCTAAGGACAGGCTTTTTTTTCTTGACGAGGAAGCCTACTTACACACTAAAGAACAAATCTTGCTACATGACACCAAAGTTAGCACATTTTTGGACCAAAATTTTAATTTGTTCTAAAGGCATTCCACTTTCACAAATATAAACAAGGCCAAGTGGACCATCCTTAAGTGCCTAAAATCCAAAATGAAAATATATTACACTTTATACAATGTCAGCAATGGTTGTATAAAGCTTTGCTAAACATTTTTTGAAGATCTTTAAAAGAAAACATGGTCATTCTTCAAATATTAGGCATGGGAAATGTATCAGGATATACATCCTTCTACCTTTCCAGAACCTGATGTCAAGAGACCTAATTTCTAGCCACTCCTCTAGCCTTGATTTAACCATTCTGGACTAAAAATGAGAAGAGAGGTGTAAAAGTATTTCTGAATAGTTCAAAGTAATCTACAATTCAAGGATCTCTTATTAACAAGAGTTATTCAGAAGACCAAGAATGTGCCCTTTTTATTCTGGGGAGTAAATTTATACAACAAAACAAAGATATAAAAAGATTTTTTTAATGCTATTTTGTACATTTTGCATAAAATAGAGCAAGTTTCATTTACGAGATAGATAAATAGATACAGTCATTTAGCCTCAGACATATAATACTAAAAAGGGATTAGTTGAGAGTAAAACTTTCCAGCTGCAAGATCACAAGATACCTGTTTTCTTCTTCCAATTCATCCTTTCTATTCATCATAGCCACAATAGCTTGACGCAGTTCATCTAAAAGGGAAAAAAGCAAAGAAAAATTAAGTGGCAAGTCAAGCCTATTATATCACTTCATATCTCAGCATCCTATGTCATTAAAATAACTTGTCTGGAGGAGGCTCTTTGTTCTATAGAGAAGTAATCCCCAACAGGCTTATCTGAGAGAATAGAAAAGTTAATTTTCAAGGTAGCTGCCATGAATGAGATTTCAAATCAGCAAATATTTATTAAATATATTTAAAGGTTAGGCACAGTGGGAGATACAAGACATAGGCCAACCATCAAAATTTATGCAATCCAGTTAAATAAGGCAATACATATTGATAGATATATAGATATATACACACATTAGCACAAATATATGTATTTGTGTATATATATATATATATATACATGTATATATATATATATATATCTGTGTGTGTTAGTAATAAGCACCAAAAAGCTAAAACTAATAAAATCTTAGACTTCATTAACAGAAGTACTTGGTATTTTAAAAAGAGAATTTAACACTACTGCCTGGCCTGTTGAAGGTTTATCTTTTCAATTCTGAGAGTCAGAAAAAAAAAAATTAACAACGGGTTGCAAAATCTGGAAACCATGTCATATGAGAATAGGTTTAAGGAAGTATGAAAAGCTATTTTGAAAAAAAAAAGAAGAGTAGAGTATTGCAAGAATGAATGTTGAAAACTATCTTTGCATGTATTTTGAAAATAAAAATCTATTATTTAATAAAAAAGAGAAAAGAAAAAAGAAAAAGGTAAAGGAAGAACCCAATAGTTGTCTTCAAATATCTGAAGGCTCATCACCTAGAACAAAGCTTCTTAAACTGTGAGTAATGACCCTATATGAGTCATATAACTGAATGTGGGGGTTGTGAATTTATGATTTATTATCAGTAAATTTTTAATTTGTATATTTATTTTATATATCTATGAATCTGGAGTTATGTAAAAATTTCTCAGGTGAAAAAGAGTCACAAGTAGAAAAAGTTTAAGAAGCGCTGATCTAGAAGAAGGATCAAGCTTATTCCATTTTGTCATAAATGACATAACAAAGGTGTAAAAGGTGTAATGGTTGTAAATTGTAGGAATGCAGAGTTTAATCCACTATGAGGAAGAGATTTCAAAAAACAGATTGGGAAGTCTCACAATTTATTGTGTTCCTCATCACAGAAGTAACCAAGATCTGTCAGAGATACTGTAGCATAAAACTTTTCAAGAATTTTTCACTGCCCCAAAAGTGTCCCTGTTGGTGATGATTGGTTTACTTTTTTTTTTCCCTATAAAAGGACTAAATTGAAGTGCTCTATGTAACTAATCAACAAATTTTCTCCATCTAGATCTAAAGGGAAAGGGGAAAATAGAGAGAAACAAAGATTTTCTAACCTCCAAATACTGAAAGCCAAGTTCCCAGCTAATTTGTGTTCATTTTTAGCTAATTAATTTTTAATAAAGAATAGCATTTGTTTCCCTTCACATGTATTAAAACATACAGGTTACATAAACTCAATATTTCAGTCACCATATATTTAATCACTAACACTCAAAAATGAAATAATCTGATATTTTTAGTGTTTTATTTTCTAGTGTTTAAATTTTTTAAAAACTTGTACAAATATTGAATACAGGTATTTGTAACACATTCAAATGATTCAGTCTAAATCATGACACTATGGCCATGAAAAAGGTCAAATTCAAAGATCTTTATCTAATACAAGAAGGCAGGAGCATTTGTCCTTAGCTTTGAACTCAGGACCTCCTGACTTCAGAGATGGTGTTCTATCCATTGAACCACCTAGCTGCCCCCTTACCTTTTATCTCAATGAAACTTTGAAAACTCTACAAATTTGTTTAAGCCAAGGTCTGTTTAAGCCCTAAAAAGGACCAATAGGATGGTTTTCATTCACTGATATTTTTATACCAGAAAAGTCTCTGTGATAAAAATTTCTGGAAAATCTGAGGAGTATACAATGTAGTTAATAGGAAATTATTCAGGGTTTTCCACCTAAGATCCAGAAGAAAATATGTTAAGTGTACTCTCCTGAGAACTGTTGACCCATTTGAGACTTTTTGAAAAAAAAAAAAAAAGTCATTTTACCTAATTAACACACACATAAACCACATAAACGAGGCCATTAAGAAAAAAGTACCTGGGGCAGCTAGGTGGTTCGCCCTGAAGTCAGAAGGACCTGAGTTCAAATATGATCTCAGACACTTAACATTCCCTAACTATGTGACCCTGGGCAAGTCACTTGACCCCAATTGCCTGGGGGGGGGAAGTACCTGAAATTTCTGACTGTGACCAAATTCTGCAATATTTAGATTAACTTGGCACCATGAACATAATTTCCATCACGAAAACACTGAAATCAAAGCTGAGAGCTGTGATGGTTTGCCCTGCTGTTGCCTAATTTATTTCCCAACTACAACAGCACCCTCTGGACTGAACCTCCACACATCATGCCCTCATCCCTGGGGAAATTAATTCAATTTTGGAACTCTCACCCTGGGCCTGATGTGTTTTTGTTTGGAAGTGAGTGGAAACTCAATTATCCTATTATATCTAGTCAGCCTAGACACAATCCTTCCAGCCATCTCTCCATCTATCATCTCGCCATCTACTTGGCCACCATTCACATACTACCAATCACTCTTTTCATTGCCTGTTTTGGACATAGTAACCAAATCAATACTACCATTTCTTCAAGAAAGAGAATATCAACTGTCAAACTTGTGGATCAATTCAACATCCCTCAATGTCCCCAAAATATATTTTCTTCCCATAATAAGACCCTTGAGAGCAAAGACTGGATCATGTCATTTTTGTGTTTCTAGTCCTTAACACAGTGCCTAGTACATAGTAAGTACTTTTTTCTTTTTTTTATTCTTTTAATTCATTCTTTCATGTATCCTGGAAGGAAGATAGAAATATACACTAAAAAAACTAATTCATAATTCTGAAAAAGAATGTATCTATTAATGCCAATAATTTCTACATTTGTAATATATAAGATTAAGTTGTTTTCTGATTTGCTATTATCCTAATACCTAACTCCTTTAACCCGTAACTTGCCATATCTTTTTTCACTTTACCAATACATTTATCAAATTCATCTCCATTCACATAGCCACCACATTTAGGTCCTTATCATATTTCACCTGACCTGCTGCAACTGTCTACTAACTGAATTCCTTGCTTTGAGTCTTCTCCCCCTTTCCAATCTAGCCTCCAAACAGGTGTCAAAATAAACTTCCCAAATGATGTCATCACTCCCCTGTATAAGAATCTTCAATGAATCCCTCCCCCCAATTGCTTCTAATATAAAAGAAAAGCTCCTCAATTTGGCATTTAAAGTATTTCACAAATTGGATCTATTTTCCAAAATTATTTCATCTTAATATACTCAAATGTCCTAGCCAAACTGGCTTATTTGCTATTCCATAATTTTGACATCTGATACCTTTTTTCATGCCTCTGCAAAGGCTTATCCTGTTGTATGAAATGTATTCTCTTCACTTTCACACCTTGGAATACTTACCTTCCAGACTCAATATCACTTATATCCACTACTCAAAGCTGTTCTTAATCTATTTTAATTAAGTTTCTCCTTCCTCCTCAAATTATCTGCTATTTCCTTATCTGCTTATAGGTTCTTTTCCAAAGCAAAATGTAAACTCCTTGGGGGCAGCTTTGGAAACTTATTAGCTGTAGTTACTTAACTTCTGGCTGCCTCAGTTTCCTCATCTATAAGATAGGGATGATAACACTAACTCACTCCCAGGGGTTGTTATGAGGAAAAAATGAAATAATTGTTGTTATTATACAAAAACATGAAGGATCTATAATTTTAGCAAAGTAGAAATCTAGCACAGTGGGAGCTCTCTCTGGCAATAAAGATCAATTCATGACATGAGTAGAGAATCAGAGAATCTGAGAGTTTAAAGGGACATTAAAAGTCATCTAGTCCTACCTGTACATGTCACTTATTGTTCTGTCTATTTAA
The DNA here is from genome assembly GCA_023553655.1 of Myrmecobius fasciatus. Classification (NCBI taxonomy): domain Eukaryota; kingdom Metazoa; phylum Chordata; class Mammalia; order Dasyuromorphia; family Myrmecobiidae; genus Myrmecobius; species Myrmecobius fasciatus. The sequence goes on from JAJPUD010005294.1 coordinate 95,240, forward strand.
ATCTTTCTGGACCCTAACATCGTATTCCAACAAATTATCTTTGGTTCATCTGCAAATTTAATTATTCCATTTCCTTTAACTTCCCCCAGGTCATTGATAAAGATTTTGAAGATTACTGACCCATGGACCCTAAGTTTCTTCAAGATTAACATCGTACCATGAGAGACCACCGATTGAATTAAGTGATTCAATTCCCAATCCATCATGCTGCCCCATTATCTAGACAAAATCACTCTAGCCTGTTCATAAGAATAGTCCAAAAGAAAATTAAATATTTTGTTGAAAGCAAGAATGTAACATCATCATAGTTGGGTTTGGCAATCATGTATAAAATAGATATGAAGGAGAAGATACAAGAGGTGGAAACATCAGTGATTGTTCAGGAAGTAATGAAGCCCAGAACCAGAGATGTGGCAAGAGAAATGGTTTAAAAAAAAAAAAAAAAAAAAAAAAGGATGGAAAAGGAGACATATTTTTAGTGACAGAACTGAAAGGATTCTACAAATGATTGGATGCAGGAGGAAAAGAAAAGGGAGCAAATCAAAGATCACTTACTGTTTCAGCCTAAGGAATTGATTAATTGGTGATACCATTTACAAAGTTAAGAGAAGCAAGTAATTTTTTTTTACTCTAAGTGGGGGATAGAGAGGAAAAAAATAGTTCAGTTCTAGATATATTTTATTAAAGAACCGTTCAGATGGGAAAGTCCTATGGAGTTCCTTAATGTAGGCAGAGTTTAAGTGATTCACCTAGAATCAGAGAGTATTAAAAGTAGGATTTGACCTTACTTTTTCTTGAGTTCATGTCCAGCATTCTATAGAGTGTATCATGCTGCCTCTCATTCATTTTAGGTCCTGATTAAATAAGATAATTGATTAATTCAGTAAAATCTCTGCTATCCATTATTTTATGACCTGGAGCTTTTTATTAACTGGCACTGCACATATATAGTGCAATGGTATCTCTTACTGGTAACAATGACCCTAAAGCAATGTAACACTTTAAAGCATTATTATGGTCCGTGTATTTTTATACTTGTAATTTACTTATCCTAATTCTAAGAAAATTGCTATAAATGAATAGCCTATAGAATAACTTTGTACAAAGTATAATATTTCTTTCAACAAGTATAGGTATTCTCCAACTAATAAACAGGTTGCATTTCCAAAAAAATCCGTTTTTAAGTCAATTATTTGGGAACTATTTTCATATAGAAACATTATAAATAATAGCAAGTCATCCCGGAGATACATGCTTAAACCATAAGGTAGCTAAATAATAACAGTAGCCCCGAATTTCCACATCTCCTTAAAATCCTTATCCTTTAGACAGTCCCAATTCCCTTTTCCCCCTCCCCCCTCACCACAGACCTGAGAAAGATAAGGAGTAAAATAAGGGGCATGAAAATTATACAGAAGGTCTAGAAGGGGGTCAGTGTAGGTTGAAAACTACAGTACCAAAAAGATGGGAAGGGGGCTAGAAGGGACTTCTAAAAATTCCTACCCTACCAGCCATCAGGAGTTCCCACAGACAAGAACCTCCAAAAAAGTATGCCAACAAAAACAGAGGACAGTAACAAAAACCCTTTCTCTGTAGAATTAATTGACTTATTTCTGAGTGGAGCAATTATAAGGCAAGGTTACTATTTCAAACCATGCATAGAAGAGAATATTTAGGTAAACATTGTAAATACAGACAAGTAAATACAGACAAGATTCAGCCTCAGAGAATCTGCAAACTTTTAAGGCAAATGGATTTTCTAATTTTTCATGATATTAGTACAATTTCAGAAATTGTTATTTGTTCTAAGGGCAAGTCACTTTTACAAGCATAAGCAAAGACAAATGGAACTTCCTTAAGTGCCTAAGATAGAAAATGAAAAGAAATTACACTTCATGCAACTAGGTCAGAAATGATTTCAGAAAAGCTTGGCAAAACATTTTTTCAGAGAGTTCTAAAGGGAAACATGGGCAATCTTCAAACAGAAGGCAATTTTTTAGCATAATAAATACAGAAAAGTCGTCTCTGCCTCTGCCTGCAGAATATTTGCAACTTCTCTGGGGAAAATGGATGTTTCTGTCATTTCAAACACAATCATAGGTTCATCATGTGAAATCAGAACCAGAGCATGATCTCCCAACTATGGGACAGAGAACATAGACTATTATATATTTGTGAGTCATCCAACTAAGCACAAAGCCAAGCACTAAGAACAAAGAGCAAAATATAGGAATTCCAAATAACCACTACAAATACTACAAGTCAAGATCCCATATGAAAAAACTTAAGGGAGGAAAGAAGGGAGGAAGGAAGAGAGGAAGAGAAAAAGGAAGGCAGGGAAGGAGGAAGGGGGAAAGGAAAAAGGAAGGGAAGAGGAGAACTTTTAAAAACCATCGGGGTGATAGGATTTAGAAAATATGTCATCTCTCTTCCTAAAAAGAAAATGGCACAATTCTTGACAGACTTAGACACAAAAATGCCTTTAAATAGCACAAATTCTATAGCCCCAAGCCCCGCACTGGAATACAGCATATTGAATACAGCATATTTGACTAACACTGATGTGATACATGCCATAAGTGGTAAAACATTTACTATTCCTTTCATCCTTTCGTGTGCATTTTCATCTCTAGCATTATGTCTGTATACTTGTCATCATCAGAATGACTTGTAATAGCATTTACAAATAGCAAGAAAAGTAGCATTCCAATATTCAGAATTTAAAAAAAAAATCAACCTCAGCAAGAACAGCTGTCAGTGCTATTTCTGCAAAGGAACTTTTATAATGACTGCAAACCTGGGAGAAGCTAAAATATAAAATCCTAATAAGCTTCTCTTTTCTGAGAGTTTTACTATTTTTTAACATGCATTCAAAATTGATATGCATTCACCTTCTGCCACAGTGCTTTGCTGTCACTGTTCTCAGACAGTAAAGCAGGTAACTTAGGGGTTTATTTTCATAGAGCTAATAAACATTACACTTCATCAATCACAAGTGACATGCAATAGCAGAACTACTGTCTATACTATATAATTTTCTCTCTTATTCCCAACATTGCACATTTCATTATTTGCTCAGTCTCTATCATTGTGATCTCCTTCTTTATCACCTCACATAGTACAAGTCTCAAATGATAACCAACTATCTTTTATCCTCCAAAGCCTTGAAAAATTTGACCTTTTGAGGGTTCCCCAATTCTCCTTATATCATGCACTATTAATCAGACATGGAAAAAAGCAATTTACTATTTTTTTTCAGATGACTAAAAGGTAAATTTTCATTTATCTCAAAAACTATCAGGGAGGTAATACAACTAAGTCAAAATGCAGCCAAATTTTTAATATGGCAAAATGAACATCAATTTCAAATGCACTAGGATGTAGTCACACTGTCACATCGCTACTTTCTTCAAGATGATCAAATAAAAATTAAACATGAGATTAATAAAACTTGAGTCTTAAGAAAACCCTTGAATTATAACATAATAGAACTAGGAGTTGCTTTTATGGAAAAAAAAAACACAAAAAAGACAAATGGTAGGTTAATGTGATTTTTAAAAGATGAGAAGAAAACCACATCATTAGTATTAAAATGAAAAGGGGAAACATACAACTAAAGAAGATTAAATCAAAGCATTATATGAGTTATTTTGCCACCTACATGCTAATAAATTGTTTGTTTGTTTATTTGGGGATTATTGCTAATTGTAGTTTTTTTTTGTTTGTTTGTTTGTTTTTCTGGCAAGGCACTAAGGGTTAAGTGATTAGCCCAGGGTCACACAGCTAGTTAAGTGGTTAAGTCAAGTGTCTGAGACTGAATTTGAACTCTGGTCCTCCTATCTCCAGGATCAAAACTCTGACAGGGCCACCTAGCTACCTCCCCTCCTCCCCCAAATAAATTTAACAATTTATGTAAAATAGAATAATATTTAGAAAAATACAAACTGCTTACAATAGCAGAGAAAGAAAAAGAATATCTAAATAGATTTATTTTAGAAAAAGAAACTGAACAGTTCATAAATGAGTTTCCTAACAAAAAAGCATCAAAACCAGAAGGAATTACAAGTTAATTCCATAAAAAATATAAAAATCAACTAATTACAATATTAAATAAATTATTTGGTTATTAATAAGAAGCAAAGAAAATATTCTCTCAAATTTCTTTTATGAAAGAAATATAATACTGATAACTAACTCAGGAAGAAAAACAGAAAATTATAGACCAATTTCATTGATATAGATGCAAAAATCCTAAATAAAATACTAAGCAGAAGAATGTAACAATAAATTACAAAGATTATACATTATGACCAAGCAGAATTTATACCAGGAAGGCAAGACTGGTTTAAGATAAGGAAAGCTATTAACATAATTGATTGTGTAAACAATAAAAGTAACAAAAATCATACGATTATATCAATAGATATAGAAAAAACTTTTGATAAAGTATAATACTCTTTTATATTAAAACCCTTGAAATGGATTGTTCCTTAAATTGATTTTAAAACGCCATTTCCCTAAAACCATTAGCAAACATTATTTGTAATGGGGATAAGCTGGAACCCCTACTAGTAAGATCAGGTGCAAAACAAGGATGCCCACTCACTGTCACCTACATTACTCAATATTGTAATGGAAATCCTAACAGCAGCAATAAGAGAAGAAAAAGAAGTGGAAGGCATCAGAATGGGCAATAAGATAATTTTTTTTTTTACAAGCAATGCAATGATATACTTGGAAAATGCCAAAGATTCAACTTAAAAGCTAATTGAAACCGTAATTTTAACAAAGTAGCAGGATATGAAATAAATCTATATAAATCACCAGCTTTCCTATATATCAAAAACAAAAACCTATTGCTGTGCCTGTCTCAGTTTCCCTCAGTTACTGTTTCAGTTTCCCTCAGTTGCAGTATCAGTCTCCCTTAATTGCTCTGTCTCAGAATAGCAATCCCCACTTCCTGACCTTCAGAAATAATTGGACTCACATTCCAAAGTAATCATGAAACCTCCAGATGGTCAGCCTCGACCTCCCCCTTATCTATCTATGTGACCCAGACAAGCAGTCTGCTTTGGCAAGGCTCCTTACTCCCTAACCTGTCAGAACTGAATTTATGGTTTCCTTGGACACCAGATGTGCTCAGCTGGTCCCATGAGTTCTTTGTCTCCATGAGCTATAGGACCCTGTATAATGTTTGAAGTTCCTTGATGGAGCTGCTGTGTACTTTGTATTCAGTCAGCTAACATAACTACTGAGTACTTTGTATTCAGTTGGCTAACATGGCTGTGGCTGTGTTAGTCTCTGGCCTGGATTGCGTGCTTTGAGACAAGAGTCCCACCAGTCCTGATCCATAGCTATGGATTCTGAACTCTCAATTAACATCAATAAAGCATTACCTAATTTCTATGTGTGATACTGCCTCAGTTTATCCCTGAGTATTACATTATAACAAGAAATAGTAAGAGATACCATATTTAAAATAACTCTAGACTGTATATAATTCCTGGGAGTATATCAGTCATGACATACCCAAGAACTATGAACAAAATTATTTAAAAAAAAAGAACTTTTTATACAAATAAAATCAGATTTAAATAATCGAAGAAATATTAATTGTTCATGGGTAGAGAGGTCCAAAATAATAAAAATGACAATTTTACCTAAATTAATTTATATATTCAGTGATATCTCAGTAGTAACCTTGTGTTTGAAAAAAGTAAAGACTTTAGTTTTCAGGAAAATTATTATTTGGTATGAAAAAAAAGTGTTGAGAAAGCTGGAAAGCAGTTTGGCAGAAATTGGGCAAAGATCAATTATCTTACACCATTTAGGAAGACAAGGACAAAATAGACATGACTTAAAAATAAAGAGAGATATTACAAGAAAATTTGAAGAACATGGAACATACCACCTATTAGATTTATGGATAGTTGAAGAATTTATAAATAAAGGACAGCAATGTAAGATGTAAAATAGATAAAATTAAATTTAAACATTTTTATACAAATAAAACCAAAGTAGGATCAGAAGGAAAGCGGGGGAGAGGGAAGGATTTTAAGACAGTCTCTCAAATAAAGGCCTCATATCTCAAATATAAAAAAAACCAAACTGTCAAATCTATAAAAATACGAGTCATTCCTATTTAATACATGGCCAACAGATATGGATAGGCAGTTTTTAGGTAAAGAAATCAAAACAATTTCTAATCAAGTGAAAAAATGCTGTCATTGATTAGAGAAATGCAAGTTAAAACAACATTGATATTTTACATTTATTAGATTGGCTAAAATGACTAAAGAGAAAAGCAACAAATGCTGGAGGGGCTATGGAAAAAATTGAGATACTAACAACTTTGGAATTATGTCCAAAGAGTTATTAGACTACCTGTACATATTTAGCGATACCACTATTAGGTCTTTTTCCTAAGACAATTACAGAAAAAGAAAAAGAACAAGTATGTTCTAAAATATTTATAGGCAGTTCTCTTTGTGGTACCAAAGAATTAAAAACTACAGCAATGCTCATCAGTTGGGAAATGGCTAAGCAAATTGTGGCATATAGGCATGATGGAATACCACTGTGCTATAGGAAACAAAATCAAATTGTACAAAATCATGAAGAGCTAAATGAGTGGAACCAAGAGAATGTTGTATATAGTAACAGCAATATTACCTGCATCCAGATAAAGACTGATAAACATATGTATAGAACGATTGTACATATATATGTACATGTAATCACATATGTATGTATGTGTACATGTATCTAATGGTAGCCATTTCATAAGTCAGGGAAGGGAAGAAGGAAAAGAAAGTTAAATAACTTATTATATATTTAAAAGGAAGAACAAATTCTACATAATAGATTTGCACTGTCATGTGAAATCATCTTTTTTTCTATTCTATTATGTTGTGGCAATGATTGTTTTATTTCTTAAGTTCAGTATAAAATAATTTTTAAAAAATAATAAATAAAAAAAAAGGAAAAAAACAATTTGTTTAAAGGTGATCAAGTAAACTAAGCAAATCTCTCCATTAGTGATCACCGTACTCTGTCAATGAGCCTGAAACAATTCTTTTTCTATTTAGAGTCTTTTCCTAGTCAGGATACAAGCCTACTAAGGAAGGCAGGACTAAATCAGACAGAATGATACAGTGGAAACACCAATAAATGTGATAAGTCAAGAAATTTGCTCTTTCAAGAGCAACCACAAGTCTCTTTTCATCACTTCATTCATCTATCAAACAAGGAAACTGAACTAGATCAACAATCCTTAATAATCAATTAATAACAATCCTTAACTTCAGATCTGTGAAATTAACTTAAATGCTTTGGCAAGTGTATTTCAATATAATTGCTTTCCTTTCTAATTCTATATAATATATTTTATTCGTTTAAAACCAGTATTCTAATAAGAGTTCCATAGGCTTCTCCAAACTGCCAAAGAATTACATGATACAAAAAAGAACCTTTGGACCAAATGACCTCTACGTTTCTTTCTTTCTTTCTTTTTTATTAATTAAAGCTTTTTATTTGCAAAACATGTGCATGGGTAATTTTTCAACATTGACCCTTGCAATTGCAAGCATTCTGTTCCAAATTTTGCCCTCCTTCCCTCCACCCTCTCTCTTAGATGGCAGGTAGTTCAATACATGTTAAGTATGTTACAATGTATGTTAAATCCAATATATGTATACATAGTTATTCAGTTATCTTGCTGCACAAGAAAAATAGGCTCAAGAAGGAAAAAAAAAACTGAGAAAGAAAACAAAATGTAAGCAAACAACAACAAAAAACGTGAAAATGCTATGTTGTAATCTACCCTCAGATCCTATAGGCCTCCTTCCTGGGTGTAAATGGCTCTCTTCATAACTGAACAATTGGAACTGGTTTGAATCATCTCATTGTTGAAGAGAGCCATGTACATCAGAACTGACCATCATATAGTCTTCTTGCCGTGTATAATGATCTCCTGGTTCTGCTCATTTCATTCAGCATCAGTTCATGTAGGTCTCTCCAGGCCTCTCTGAAATCGTCCTGCTGGTCGTTTCTTACAGAACAATAATATTCCATGACATTCATATACCATAATTTATTCAGCCATTCTCCAATTGATGGGCATCCATTCAGTTTCCAGTTTCTAGCCACTACAAAAAGAGCTGCCACAAACATTCTTGCACATGTGGGTCCCTTTCCTTCCTTTATGATCTCTTTGGGATATAGGCCCAATAGAAACACTGCTGGGTCAAAGAGTATGCACAGTTTGATAACTTTTTGAACATAGCTCCAAATTGCTCTCCAGAATGGTTAGATTCATTCACAGTTCCACCAACAATGTATCAGTGTCCCAGTTTTGCCACATCTCCTCCAACATTGGTCATTATCTTTTCCTGTCATCTTAGCCAATCTGACAGGTGTGTAGTGGTATCTCAGAGTTGTCTTAATTTGCATTTCTCTGATCAATAGTGATTTGTAGCACCTTTTCATATGACTAGAAATAGTTTTAATTTCTTCATCTGAAAAATTGTCTGTTTATATCTTTTGACTATCAATTGAAGAATGGCTTGAATGCTTATAAATTTGAGTCAATTCTCTATATATTTTAGAAATGAGGTCTTTATAAGTGGTCAAGGGATATGAACAGACAATTTTCAGATGATGAAATTAAAACCATCTCTAATCATATGAAAAGTTGCTCCAAATCACTATTGATCAGAGAAATGCAAATTAAGAGGTACCACTACACACCTGTCAGATTGGCTAAAATGACAGGAAAAGATAACGATGAATGTTGGAGGGAATGTGGGAGGGCTGGGACACTAATACATTGTTGGTGGAACTGTGAACGGATCCAACCATTCTGGAGAGCAATTTGGAGCTATGCTCAAAAAGTTGTCAAACTGTGCATACCCTTTGACCCAGCATTGTTTCTACTGGGCCTTTATCCCAAAGAGATCTTAGAGGAGGGAAAGGGACCCACATGTGCAAGAATGTTTGTGGCAGCCCTTTTTGTAGTGGCTAGAAACTGGAAACTGAAGGGATGCCCATCAATTGGAGAGTGGCTGAATAAATTATGGTATATGAATGTTATGGAATATTATTGCTCTGTAAGAAATGACCAGCAGGACAATTTCAGAGAGGCCTGGAGGGACTTGCATGAACTGATGCTGAGTGAAACGAGCAGAACCAGGAGATCATCATACACAGCAACAACAGTATTACATGATGATCAATTCTGATGGACATGACTCTCTGCAACAAAGAATTGTCTCAAACCAGTTCCAATTGTTCACTGAAGAAGACCATATACACCCAGAGAGAGGGAAATGAAATATGGACCACAACGTAACATTTTCATGATCTCTATTGACATTTGCTTGCATTGTGTTGCCTTTCTCTGATTCTTTTTTTTTCTTGTAGATAGGATTTTTCTTGCATAACTTCTCAAGCATTTCAACATTATTAATATGTAGTGGACTTCCTGCCATCTAGGGGAGGGGAGGGGACTGGGGGTAAAATTTGTAATGGAAAGCTTTGTAAAGATCAATGCTGGGGAACTACCCATACATGTTATACAAATAAAAAGCTTTAATAAAAAAAAAAAGAAATGAGGCCTTTATCTTAACCCTTAGATGTAAAAATGATTTCCCAATTTATTGCTTCCCTTCTGATCTTAACTACAATAGTTTTCTTCGTACAAAAACTTTTTAAGTTAATATAATCAATGGCTAAGATGACAAGAAAAGATAATGACAAATGTTGGAGGGGATGTGAGAAAACTAGAACATTGATACAGTGTTGGTGGAACTGTGAATGGATCTAACCATTCTGGAGAGCAATTTGGAACTATGTTCAAAAAGTTATCACACTGTGCATACCCTTTGACCCAGCAGTGTTTCTATTGGGCTTATATCCCAAAGAGACCTTAAAGGAAGGAAAGGACCCCACATGTGAAAGAATGTTTGTGGCAGCCATTTTTGTAGTGGCTAGAAACTGGAAACTGAATGGATGCCCATCAATTGGAGAATGGCTAAATAAACTATGGTATATGAATGTCATGGAATATTATTGTTCTGTAAGAAACCACCAGCAGGATGATTTCAGAAAGGCCTGGAAAGACTTGCATGAACTGATGCTGAATGAAATGAGCAGAACCAGGAGATCATTATACACGGCAACAAGACTATATGATTTCAGAGAGGCCTGGAGAGACTTCTATGAACTGATGCTAAGTGATGTTCAGTTCATGCTAAGTGAAATGAGCAGAACCAGGACATCATTACATATGGCAACAACAATACTATATGATGATCAATTCTGATGGACATGGCTCTCTTCAACAATGAGATATTTCAAACCAATTCTAATTGTTCAGTGTTGAAGAAAGCCATATACACCCAGAGAGAGGCCTGTGGGATCTGACTATGGACCACAACATAGCATTTTCATGCTTTCTGTTGATTTTTGCTTGTATTTTGTTTTCCTTCTCAAGTTTTTTCTCTTGTAATCCTTTTTTTTGTACAGCAAGATAACTGTATAAATATGTATACATATATTCGATTTGTCATTTATTTTAACACAATTAACATATATTAGACTACCTGTCATCTAGAGAAGGGGGAAGGGGAAGAAAAGAAAAATTTGGAAAAGAAGGCTTTGCAAGGGTCAATGTTGAAAAATTACCTATCCATATATTTTGCAAATAAAAAGCTTTAATTAAAAAAAGGAAAATTTTAAAATTTTTTAAAAATTTAAAAAAAACTTAATATAATCAAAATTATCTATATGGTGTTCAATTTTGAGAACCAGTTCTTCTTGACCTCTAAGTTTCTATCAAGTTTTAAAATTCCATATCCTATCATTTTTTAAATATCATTTGAGAATCATGTGAATTAACCACAAATAAAAAGCTATGATTTCAAACTAACATAAACAAAGTAGCGAGGCAAGAAGTCTTCATTTTAATTCTCTGGAGAGTATTGTGTTCTATGACTTCAAGCTATACAACAACACTAGAAGAATACTGGTATTTGAAAGATAAGACTTTGTTTCAGGAGAAATCTGGTGTCATTAAAGGAGCTCTACAATTTCCCTAGGGTACATGGGATGCTCTGAAGGACTAGCAGCTCTGGTGTGAGGGCTTGTTAAGCCCTTTTCAGAGCTATTCACACACATTTGGTATCATCCTGATTCACCTAACTCTCTCACCTGTAGTTCCAAGAAGCTGTACCATACATAGCAGCAACACCCTGGTAAAGCCATCTTGGTTTATGAGCTAAAGCAGGTTAAGAGTAACTGACAGGCCTCAAACCTAAGAACCTGTCTAAACCATGTGTGTGAAGACTTCCCCTGGAAGAAAGGGCAGATGGGAATAATTTGTTTTAACAGCCAGGAAGGCATAGGAAGTAGGCACAATGAAGTGCTTAGAGCTTAGTTAGACACTAAAGACACCAAAGTCATTCACTGCATCTCAGGCCATCACCAGTGATCTTAATTTTGTCTTGCCAATGGACTTTGATGACTCAGGAAAAGAGTGTGAGACTGATGACTTTGTGCAATTCTGCTTCACTTAAATCCAATTCACACATTACCCCGTCATGGGTCCTCTTCAAA